>SNQJ01S0122506.1:0-26874 GCA_010110895.2 Picea sitchensis | reverse complement strand
GTAGTTTTTATTCTTTTGAGAAACTTCAGTCACGCTTAGCTTAACCTGCACATAAAACACATAAAACATAGAACATTAATAAAAATAAAAATAAAATAAAGAAATGCAAAAAACAAATTACTGAAGTACAATAAGCAACTACGGCTGTTTTAACAGTTTTCTCCTCTTGATACTGTTCTATTTTCACAAATTATAAAATATTGTTGATACTGTTGATACTGTTTTATTTTCATTGGTACAATTACTTACTTTTGCTTGTTGAAATTCTGCCTTATGAAGAAAATGGATGCATGCTCGCTATGTTGATTTATATATGACTGGACTCTAATTTCATCTGTCAACTTCAAGTGCAAACCTTAAATGAAACAGTTACACCATCTAAATTGCATGTCATATCAATAATCTCTCTAATTTTCACAATTCTGTTACTGATCAACATAGTGACCATATAAAGATAAGGCCCAAGTGGCAACTACGAGAAAGATTTATATCAAGACRACATGATATTTTGACAACTRYGTGGAAACATAAATTTAGGTTCTTYTCTGTGGCCTTCCAATTACTGTATCAGATTTACAATTTAAACAGTGGATTCAGCAGAGCAAACAGCTCACTAAAGGACATGCTATGACTATGGCAAGCTTTAATTATTAGATCCTAATGCAGTCCTTTGAGATCATTATAGACAAGACATATTCCTGCAATTTAAGAACTACAGCAGAAAAGTTCAACGTAGAAATTAATGATAGAAACAATATGTCTCTATACAGAAGACTCTGAAAATGCATAATTATAAAAATAAAAAAACACTTCAGCGCTGACAATAAAATTAACTACAGTATAGGGAAGCATGTCAACTTAAAGAGTATGAAAGTGATCAGGTGTGGAGTTCCTGTTCCAAACAGGACCATAGAAATCTAATTACAATTTACAATACATCTTTTCATGAAATTTTAAAAAGCTTCAAGTCTTTCATCACAGGAAAATCATACCTTGAAAGAAACAAAAGGAACTTGCTTCTGAATCCGAAACGTCCAGACCTTATCATGGTCAACAAGACTGTGTTTTGTCCAAGTGGTGCATGCAATGCAAGCTGATCAAAAGTTAAGCATTCCCCTCCGGCTTTCAAAATTCGAGCTCTCGTTGTCTCTGTAAATATGAGAGCAGTTATCTTCACAGGAGGCAGTTCATAAACCCTATTATCATCTGTAATGGTACCCACAACCACTACAATCTTCTCTTTCTTCCCCTGCATGTCACGAGCCAAACGAGAAAGCAATAGCGGTGGCTTGTTGGTTTTGCTCATGAACAGCCTCTTCAAAATCACTGCATTGAAGCGGCTACTGGTTCTCCTCACAAAAAAAAAACGGTATAACTTGACGAGGAGCTTGAGGTAAATATCCTCGCTCTTGGGAGCAGTACGCCTGGTCTGCTTGCTCTTTCCACCGGCAATTAAGTCGATACCCATTGTCGATGCTGCTCTTGAACCCTCGGCCCTAGTGTTCCTCCTAAGGCCTCACGAACAATAAGAACAAGAGCGAAAGTAGAGAGGAAAAGGTGTAGTGCAAGGATGGCTGATGGAGTCAACTTGACAAATGATGCATAGATATCTCGGCAGCCTTTGAAATCAAGTTGTAGATCACAAAATGACTCTTTTCATGTAGATTTATAATCTACATTATACATTCGATGTAATTCATATGATGCCCCTCAAATAGTTGTTGTATTGTACCCTCCACAGCAGTCCCCTTCATTTTGTCTTCTAATTTCTCAGGCAATACATGGTTAAACTCCTGTACATCATGCTGCATGAATGAATCATATGTATCCCATCCAAAAGATTTTGTCAAATCTGTGGACTATGGCACGAAGCCCGTGGCATTTTTTTCAATCTGTGATTGTAGAGGTCGGTCTGAATAAGTGCGTGCTCCAGCAAGGTTACAGCCTGGTCTGCTCAAAGTCGTTGAACACTAGAAACCGCTACGAGAAATATCTCTGGCAACCCTCTGAGCACAAACGCCCCCTTCTTTCTCATACTTGCACTTGCAGATGACCGGTTTTCCAAAGCCATGGGTTCTTCTAGTTCATAACAGTAGCAGCAAAAGGGATTGCGCATTTCGCATGCTCTGCACTTGCTCTGTAAGAGGCTCGAACACAGGACCTAATAGCGATGGATCTGAAAAAGTAGGCCAGACTTCTCAAGCCCCGAAAGAGCAAGAAGAAGACGAGCACCTGGAGGAGGAGGCACGTGGGCCTCATGCGAGGACCCACGATGCCAATTCCTACACATAATAAATTGAGGGTTTAATTCTTTTTTTATTATTATAATCAATTCCTATACGTAATAAATTAAGGGCTAAATTTTTTTTTTTAATTATAATTATTCTAAAATAAGGTTTTACAAAAAAAAAATTACTATTATTGTATTTAAATTTAAACTAAATTAAGTTAATTTAGCATTTAAATTTAACCTAAACTAAATTAAGTTAATTTAATTAAAAACAATTTAAGTTAAATTATTAAATTAAAATTCTCATAAAAAAATAATTAAATATTAAACTAATTAAATTAAGTTAAGCTAAGTTAATTACCAATTAATCAAGTTGCTAAGCTATTTATTTAATAAAACATTACAGTTGGCATAATTTTATGGAGGCGCGAGATTGAACTCTGACCTCCTTCCATCATAAGCATAAAAAGTCTTTATAAAAAATCTCGCCTACCAACGCATGCATTTTGCAAATAATTTCACAATAAATATTTTAATTGTCATACCCAAGACCATATGCCAAGCTATCAAGTGCCTTTTATAGCCATAATGGTCACATGCCAAGCTATCAAGTGCTAAAGACATAAATGGAGGAGCCCAAAAAAGGACGTATGTGCTCAACGCAACATCTTAAGAAGAACACTAACGCCATGCAAAGGTACGCTGGCAACCAAACCTGCGCCCGACCATATTTATCTCAAGCTAGCCGCAGTTTTTAATCCCCATTTAAACTACGCCGACAATGCAGAACAAGGGCATATTCATTAGGAGTGTAAGAATAGGAAGTCACGAGTGAAGCGCAAATCTAGCATAGCCACAGGGAAAAGAAAACCAATAGTTATTTTCGTAGGGGCTAAGAAACGAAACTTAGATGCTTAAACCTAACCCTAACCTGTAATCCTCTTATCGGAGTAATGTCTGCTTACGTGACAAGTAAAGAAAACCATTTAATTCCATTTCTAAAGTTTGGGTAGTTAATTAATTTAAAACATCCTCGAACTCACCCCGACAACTTGGTTGATGCGTCAGCTACTGCCGTGATGGTCGTGACTGAGGGTCGAGTATAGGAGCCGCCGGGCTGCAGCACCGCCAGCCGCTAACACTAACTCACCGAATCCAGTCTTCATACTGCCGTTGGAAGCCATCACCCAGACTTTGGGGCAATAATAACCGTGAACTGGCGGAACCCCATCGCCTCGATCGGGTAATCCGTAAGCCATTGGCGATTCAGGACCTCCACCCACATCACGAGCGAAAGATCAAACTTCTAGAGTTTGTCTGGAGTATCGCCCAAAGCAGAACGCGAAGCATGGTTGGAAGGCATGACTGTGTTTTCCGCGAATATGCGCCCAACTCAAAGGCAAAGATCACCATTTTTCGCTTAAGGGAAATTCGAACCGTGGGTAACTGGAGAGGCAACTGCGCCTTACCCCAGACACGGGATCTTGGGAGCTTTTCGAGGAAAGGCTCAGGAGGAAACATCTACCGGCATACTACGAGGAACAACAAGCCAGCGTATGTCTTTAGTACGGTGGAAACAAACGGTAGAAGAATATGAGATCGCTTATGGAACTGGTCAAGTATGTGTCGATTTGGATAGCCACCATTGTGCGTGAGCGCCATCTAAGTGGATTGAACTCGCAGATAAGAGCCATATGAGGATGTGGAAGTCGTCAAGATGGTTGCTGGAAAGTGCGCCAAGATGCGGGAAGAACATATGAATCCTGACCGGGTACAAGACCAACATTTGATCGCTTCAGATTCAGAGGTGAGCGTTCCGGTGACATTTCCTAGGAGGGGCTCAAGGTCAATGCCATATGGTACGATTCACGCCATGACAAGAGCGTGGATTTAATGGCTATGCAGACTTCGCTTCATTTCAACGGGTGCGACAGACCATCACCATATCAGGAACACCCAGCAGGCAGTGGGTTCCAAGGGAAGAACCCATTTCAAAGATAGACAGAGCAGCCGCTGCACAAAATTCAACTGGGTGTTACCCGGTTAAAAGGGGACCCCATTAACAAAGATGATCACCGGAGTTACAAATTAGGTTCGCGCAATGAGAAGAAAGGCCGGGATGGGAGAGCAAGTAGCGCCTACCATATTCACGCTAGCCAGCTTAATAACCACCAAAGCCTAACATCAACTATCGGTGGAGTCGTCAGTACGCTTTAAATCATGAATAATGTTAATGATTTTTTATTCCGCGCTTATTGTATAGTTTCATTTCACCATCTGCGTTAGAAAAGAGTGGGTTGGTATTCTACGAGCACGATGACTTTAAGGAAGTTGAGATGGCTTCGGGAAAAAACAAGCAAGAGGACCGTAGTGTCGATAATTGAAGGTAGACCCGGGAGTGTACTAACAAAGTTGAAGGTATACTAATCGCCTTTGGGGCATGTGGATCAATCATTGGAATTGATTAGTTAGCAACGAGTTTTGGCAGATTGTTTCGCGAAGAGGGCGTTTTGTCAATGACAGTACATCAATAGAGATTCAGGGTGTATGGAGGAAGGTGTCATTACGCTTTATATTCACTATGAAGGTCAAGCAATGCTTAAGACAAGGTCAACGGGACTTTGCGTAGTAGAGGCGGAAAGACAAAGAAGGACCCTCATTAGATCAGTACCGGGTCTTGTCAGAATTCCAAGATGTTTTCTCAAACGAGTTACCAGGGTTACATCCAGAAAGAGAGCTTGATTTCACCATTGAGCTAAAACCTGGTGTAGAGACAATTTCCAAGACACTGTATAGGATGACAACACTGAAACTTTGTATTTGCAAATGCAGTTGAAGGAGTTTCTAGACTTAGGGCTAGTAAGGCTTAGTGTTTCACCTTGGGGTGCATCTGCAATTTTTGTAAATAAGAAGGATGGATCTTTATGACTATGTATAGACTACATGGACTTGAATCGTGATACAATGAAAAATAGGTACCGATGCCTAATAGATGAGGACCTCTTCTATGAGACATTTATAGATAACAGATTTCAAAGATCGATTTTACACTGTATCAGCTATGATTATGGAAGGCGGATATCCCAAAACGCCTTTCAACCTGGGCTTTGGACATTACGAGTTTGTGTAGTACCTTTCAGATTGACCATCGCGGCACAGGAAGACGCTAAAGAGCCCCTCATGAACGGCGATTCTCGAAGTACTTACAATTTTTACGCTCTTGTACAAGTCTTTTAGATGACATCCTCATCTATTCCAAGAATGAAAGAGAAATATGAGGAACACTAGTGGAAGAAGGTCCCAGAGAACAACTGTAAGGAATCATGAAGTGTTCCTTCTTCCATGAAGAGATCCACTATTTAGGTCATAGCATCGCTTTCTACGGGGGAATCTCTGTTGACCCAGAAAGGTAAAGGCCATTATGGAATGGCCAAAAATGCCCAAGGAGGTGAGGGAGTCATGGCTAGCGGGTTATTACCGGAGATTTATAGAAGGATTCTCAAAATAGCTTTAAACCCATCACTACAGGCACGCAGCAATGTATGAATGGAATGTAAGAGTGTGATAGGCTGCTCATTGAGCTTAAGAGGTTACTAACTAGGTGCCAATTCTACCAGTGTCAGATGATCAAAAGGACTTCCCCCACCGGCATTTATGCCTCTAGCAAGGGTTGGGGCCCAGCAGTGTGATGAGGAGTGATAGCATATGCATCAAGGAAGTTGGAAGAACATGAAAGTTTATATGATCATGATTTAGAGTTACGGCTGTAATGCTAGCTCAAACTTTGAGGCAATTATCTTGTTAATAAACTTGAACTCAAAACACTCATCAAAGTTTAAAACATCTCTTTCACTCAAAGAGATTCAACGCAGCTACATATGGAGTTATGAGTGAGTACTCATTTTGGTATATCGCATCAAGGGAAAGGAAAATGTAGCCGCAGATGCCTTGAGTAGGACACCACCTAATCTTCCTTGTACCCTTGGGGCACAATCCTAGGAATGTGTTGGAACAACCCAAGGAGACAGCTTGGTATTTAAAGGTTACTTCAAACCTCCAAAACATGAGACAATTAGAACCAAAGTATGAAGAATATAGTTTGGAAACAGACGGATTGGTAAGATATCGAGGAAGAATGTACATTCCTGAGAATGGGGATATTCAAGCATCACAATCGAAGTGGAAGCATGATAGATCACTTTATTGAAAGATCCCGGTGAAAATATACTGAGATATGAAGAAGTCTTTATTTGGTATGTAGAAACGCTGGGATAGTCCATTTTTTCAGCCAAATGCCTAGAGTGTCAACAGTGAAAGCCGACCACCATCACCACAGCTTCCTACAACCATGATGTTCTATGTTCAAATGGAAGCTATCTTGATTTTGGCTGTGGGTTGCTACCACATCCCCATAGACAATGCCATTTCGCGGATAGTGGATAGCTTAACCAAGAGTGCTCATTTCATTCGTAAGATATTACTTACGATGTGCCACCATGTGGTATCGCAGGTTTGTAAGAGGTTATCCATTTCCATGAATGAATACCGCAAAAGATCACTTTAGGGACCGATTCACTTGATTTGACAAGTTTACACAAGATTGGGGACTCACTTGAACGTAAGCACAACTTATCATCCTCAAACAAACATGCATTTAGATCATAGGGAGCAAATCGTCGTGGAATATATGCTGGATGTATGATGATAATTAGGACTTGGAGAAATACCCACTTTGGAGTTTGTCATAATAACAAGATCATAGTTCTGTTGGAATGCCACCCTACGAATTTTTGTATGGGAGGCCATGCAGAACAACTTTTAGTTGGGATAGACTAGAATAATAAGTAACAGTTGGGCCAAAATTTATTTAGAAAATATGAGGAAACAAGATTCATATTAGGAAGAGATTAAAGGAAGCACGTGATAGAAAAAAGCTACAGATGCAACACAGACCGAATCGAAGGTTATGGAAGGCACTGTGTTTTCATTCAGATCGCCTAATAAGAGCAGTCCATACTGTTCGGAAGGGGAGAAGTTGTTACCGGTCATATAGAATCATTCAGATCCATGAGAAAATTGGACCCGTTGTATATCGTCTTGTACTGCCACCCTAATTGCATAAAACTCATAATGTATATTCATAACTGTTTTTACGCCATTATGTTGTTGATGAATCACATAAACTAAATTGGAAGGAATTGCGTGTATCGGACGTGGGAACCCTCAAAGTAGAACCATTACGCATATTGACCAGAGTCTATCGTGCACTCACCGATAGATGCCAACGAGACTCTTCTCCACCGCATTTGCCTCCGAACCTCCTTTTCTGCTGCCTCTAATGTTTCAGTCTCCATGTTTTGTATCCGACCATACTCATCCTCTTCTTCATCGTTTGAAGTGACCTCAATGTAGTGTACATGTCCTCGTCCCATGCACTTGTGTGGAGGGATTCCATGGCTCTGCATGTGAAGCGGAGCTACTCTTCGCCCTCCTCATTGTCACCTCCATTATGCCACTCCACCCTTTGTCATAACTCTAGGGTCACGCCCTCCCCGGTTTATTGAGGCCTTTTGATCTCTTCCACCACTGTTAAGAGGTGGTCTGGTATGAATTTTGGTTTAGCAAATGGACCCAGATCCCTCGTCTTCAAAATGAAGTTTCTGTGAGGTCGGGTAGTTGGAAGTTGTCCTTTTAACCCAACCTTCAAGGGTTCCATCAAACCATCAATGAAGAGCATCATGATCCCGGTTGGGGGACATTATATTGCACCACTCAATCGCCAATCTGGAACTCATCAATGTATTAAGTTCCACTGCACTGCTTTCTTGAGTTGGGTGAGTTCTCGGAAATGTAACTCAAGGTCTCCTAGATCAAATCTATCAATCAACCTCCCGAGGACTATGTATAGGATACAACTGGCAGTTCATGTGGTGGTTCATGGGTACCACCATGGCCTTGCCATCCGGCACATAGTGGCAAACTTGATGGCCTCCATCTCTCTCATGGGGTTGTTGCTGGTGTAGGTATCCAGCCTTCAATCATGTTTGTGCTTGTCATCTTAGTTGTACCATCGCATGGAATTCTCTATTTTCCTTCCTCTGGCCACAAACTCAAAGCTTCCCCCGTGGTTCATCTCGGTATCGGTTTCCTCAACTTGAGTTGACACTGGCTAGGACTGGCCTTTTGAACTTTCACATATCCAGTTGTAGTACCGGTACTCGCTAATTGTGCCACAAAAATATTCAACCTCTTCATGTTGCTCTTGCTCATCTATAAATGTGGAATGTATGGTCCGGGTTAGCTCTGCTACTCAAATGTTTGCCTAGTTGTTCATCTGTGAACACTGGCATCTATGGCCTATGATTGGTCTTGCTACCCATCTTCCCAAGGAATGTGCCACTTCCAAGACTTCCTTCGGATCCCCGTGCTTTCTCCGGGTTATATTTGTTCTCTATGGGTTCCACCGGCTTCTCCAGCCTCCTTATTCCCATAATGAGATCTTCACCGATGGGTTACTTGCATCGGCGTCACATCCTAGTTTGAGTTCTCGCTCATTTTCTCAGATATTCTCAGCAATTTCTTTGCTGTTTCGTAGATTTTGGCCTATCCTCTCGTTGGTTTCCATACTCATCCAACTCTGCCTTAATTCACAAGCCTGTATGAGCGGTCTATGTTTTGTTGAACTTACCAAATTCGCCATTGGTGAGAGACAAAGCCCTCGTGGCTCATGGTATTGTCATCTCCCTAAACTTCATGTTCCCACCTTTGTTTCATCGTTGTTTATCTTCCTTCGACCCACAACAATTCCTCAGATTAAGATGCACCGATCTCTCCGTAGGTTTGGAGGATCGAGGCTCGATATCGTAGTCAGATCCCAAGACAGTCTTTCTTGGAGTCACGAACTACTACTAATTTATTGAGTTATTAAGTGCATAAGATTCATCAACACATGAAGATCACAATATATTCAAGATGTAGAAGTACGCTAAAGATCTCACCTTTTATTATGAGCAATGGAACAATATAATAGATGACCGGGATCTCGCATAAACCTCGTGATGGTCGCATTGCCAATAGATATGAGTCACACAAATGTGCTCCGGCTATCACAAAATAATGCCTCCAAAGGTCGAATAAGAAATGAAGATCAATACAAGCAGATCAAAATGCCAAACTCTCCAGCTGAAAAATGCCACGCCCAATAGAATGAACCTCAATAGACTTGGCCTGTCAACAAAAGTGTCCAATCACCCTAAGAAATATGCCAATTGATATATCGTGTGATGGTAAGAACAACCAAAATGCCTGAATCTCCAAGATCCCAATCAATCTCTGTAGATCTGAATTTCCCACTCCAATGGGTGCCCCACTGATGACTCCAAACCCTAGCTGGTTCGCCTCGATGAAGGAGACTCAAATGCTCAAACTCTCCTGCATTTATAGATCGGCAATGGTAAGAATGTTCCAAAGCCTAAATCTCCAAGATCCCTCTCAATCTCCTCAGATCTGAATTTCCCATTGAATAGGGTGCCCCACTAGATGATCAACCCTAGCTGGTTCGGCCTGATGAAGGAGGCCTCCAAATGATTTGAAACTCTCCAAGAATATATAGATTGGGCTATGAGAATCTGCGGAGAAGTTTTGGTCTCAGATCTCAAGAAGATCTCCTAGATCTGAAGTTTTACACTAATCACGGTGGACGCCCTATGGCTCCACGACGTCCCAATATGTATACAAATATAGAATGATGATAACCCTCCAAAAAAACCCTCAAATTGATGGCCATGCCCTTGCAAACAAAACCTAACTGTCGGAATGGGCTCCCAAGCCCTCAGGATAAGCCGGATCAAACCTCCCTCGATAAACCGGCCTCGGACACTAGACGGTGTGGGAGGAGTCTTTCATCCCCGAGACCAAGTCAGGAACAAGCAGGAGGATATTTCACCACCGAAGCGTTCATGGTTTTTACAATAAAATCCCTAAACTGAATGCTTAAGAGAAATATCAAATGCTAATCCAAACCAGAATGAATAATAGGCTAATTCCCAAATTTCATTTATATATTTTTCTTTTTAATTCTCAAGTTGAGCAAGCTTAACTCCCAGGGTTAATTTTTTATTCTTTTGTTGAGTTATCTTTACTCCTTTATCCTTTTCCTTTCTTAAGTCAAAATATAACTTTAACTTCTTCAATTTTCCCCCTAAGTGTGAGACTATGACCTAGTGGGGGTTGTAAATGACTCGATTATTATATAATTAATTTAAAATATAATCCCAAAAAAAATTAGTCAACTATAATTATTTATTAGTAACCTTAACTAATTATTTTTATTAATTAGTTATTCTTGGATTATGATTAATTTAAGCATAATTAACTCTTTAATCAATGGTTATCGATTGATTTAATTATTAATTAATTCATTAATTAATAAAGTATTAAATTAAAGGTGGAGAATAAAATATAACATTTAAACTAAGTTACGATATAAGAATGTGACTCAAGCATAAGGATCCCCAGAAGATAAGAGAATTAATGAATAAAATGAGGGATAAGGAAATTTAATGCAAGATGGAGTGTCACTGAAGGGAGGAGGAATAAGGGGAAAGGAGTTAAGAGGAGGTTTTTTTTTTTGCTGTTTTAGAGGGGAGAAATGATTTTGGGGAGAGCTTGAGTATTGGACAGAGGGAGAAATATTTTGTGAGGCATTGATGTGGTGGAATTTACAAGCACTGTGGGGTCAGCCGAGGTTTTGGGTTTCAGAGGGCTAGGATATCTCAAGATATCCTAGGGCTAGCACCACTAGCTTCCATTGTGAGGCTGGTTTTGGGTGGTGTCCTAAATAAACAAGCTAAGGAAGCAAGCTAAGTAACTGTGTTCAAAGAGTTATGAATTCTCGTTTTGAAGTAAATTGTTATTAAATTTTATTACTATGAAAAATTAGATTTGAATGTGCTAGATGAAGTAATTATTAAATTTTACTGTGGTATTCTAATTTAATGGTTGTTATAATTAATTTAGATCCATTACATCTGGTATCAGAGTCTCCTCAATCAAATCTGGAACCGAGGGTCTAAATAAGGGGTAGTTTTATTCTTTTGAGAAACTTCAGCCACACTTAGCTTAACCTGCATTATTAAACACATAAAAACATATGGAACATTAATAAAAAATAAAAATAAAACAAAAAAGAAATGCAAAAACAAATACATCAAGTACAATAAGCAACTATGACTGTTTTAACAGTTTTCTCCTCTAGATACTGTTCTATTTTCACAAATAACTGTTCTATTTTCACAAATTATAAAATATTGTTGATACTGTTCTATTTTCATTGGTACAATTACTTACTTTTTCTTGTTGAAATTCTACCTTATGAAGAAAATGGATGCATGCTCACTATGTTGATTTATATATGAATGAAATCTAATTTCATCTGTCAACTTCAAGTGCAAACCTTAAATGAAACAGTTACACCATATAAAATGCATGTCATATCAATAATATCTCTAATTTTCACAATTACATCGTATCAACATAGTGAACATATAAAGATAAGGCCCAAGTGGCTACTACGAGAAAGATTTATATCAAGACAACATGATATTTTGACAACTATGTGAAACATAAATTTAGGGTTCTTTTCCGTGGCCTTCCACCATCAGACGATTTACAATTTAAACAAGGATTCAAGAGAGCAAAACAAAATTTCACTAAAGGACATGCTATGACTATGGCAAGCTTTAATTATTAGATCCTAATACAGTCCTTTGAGATCATTATAGACAAAACATATTCCTACAATTTAAGAACTACAGTAGAAAAGTTCAATGTAGAAATTAATGATAGAAACAATATGTCTCTATATAGAAGACTCTGAGAATGCATAATTATAAATAAAAACACTTCAGCGCTGACAATAAAATTAACTACAGTATAGGGAAGCATGTCAACTTAAAGAGTATGAAGGTGATCAGGTGTGGGGTTCCTGTTCCAAACAGGACCATAGAAAGCTAATTACAATTTACAATACATATTTTCATGAAATTTTAAAAGCTTCAAGTCTTTCAACACAGGAAAACCATACCTTGAAAGAAACAAAAGGAACTTGCTTCTGAATCCGAAACGTTCGGACCTTATCATGGTCAACAAGACATTGTTCTGTCCAAGTGGTGCACGAAATGCAAGCTGATCAAAAGTTAAGCATTCCCCTCCAACTTTCAAAATTCGAGCTCTCGCTATATCTGTAAATCTGAGAGCAGCTATTTTTCCCTCTTATCATCTGTAATGGTGCCCACAACAACTGCAATCTTGTCTTCCTTCCCCTACATGTAACGATCCAAACGAGAAAGCGATAGCGGTGACTTGTTGGTTTTGCTCATGAACAACCTCTTCAAAATCACTGCATTAGTAACTTGACGAGGAGCTTGAGTTAAATATCCTCACTCTTGGGAGCACTATGCCTGGTCTGCTTGCTCTTTCCACCTGCAATTAAGTCGATACCCATTGTCGATGCTTCTCTCGAACCCTCGGCCCTAGTGTTCCCCCTAAGGCCTCACGAACAATAAGAACAAGAGAGAAAGCAGAGAGGAAAAGGTGTAGTGCAAGGATGGATGATGGAGTCAACTTGACAAATGATGCATAGATATCTCGACAACCTTTGACATCAAGTTGTAGATCACAGAATGACTCTTTTCATGTAGATTTATAATCTACATTATACATTCGATGTAATTCATATGATGCCCCTCAAATAGCTGTTGTATTGTACCCTCCACAGCAGTCCCCTTCATTTTGTCTTCTAATTTCTCGTGACAATACATGGTTAAACTCATGTACATCATGCTGCATGAATGAATCATATGTATCCCATCCAAAAGATTTTTTCAAATCTGTGGACTATGGCTCCAAGACCGCGGCCTTCTTTTCAATCTGTGATTCTAGAGGTCGCCCGACAAGTGCGTGTCTAAAGGTTATGTTCGCCCCGCTCAAAGCCGCTGAAACACTAGAAACCGCTATATAGCCGACCGTGCAACCCTTCCGAGCACAAACGCCTTCTTGCTCTTAATACTTGCACCCATGGCATGACCGCTTTCCAAAGCCATCGGTTCTTCTAGTTCATAACAGAGGCAGCAAAGGGTGGCATTTCGGTGATGTTCGTGACTTGCTCGCAAGGAGGCCCCTAAACCATCTGGAATCAATAGCTTTATGGATCCAAAGTAGGCCGCACTTCTCAAGCCCCGAAGAGCAGAAGAAGACGAAAGACTGAGAGGAGGCACGGGCCTCATGCGAGGACCCACGACAATTCCTACACGAATAAATTGAGCATTTAATTTTTATTATTATAATCAATCTCTACACGTAATAAATTAAGGGCTAAATTATATTTTTTTAATTATAAAAAAAAAAAAAAAAAAAAAAAAAAAAAAAAATTACTATTATTGTATTTAAATTTAAACCAAATTGAGTTAAATTAATTACACTTAAGTTAAATTTAGTACAAAATTAAATTTAAGCAAAAATAATTAAACTTATTAAACTAATTGCTGGGTTAAGTTGCTAATTAACTAATTGTTCAAGTTAAGTTGCTATTTAGTTTAATAAAATATTAGTTAGGGCTAAGTATACATTTTTATGGAGTGCTGAGGATTGAACCTCGACCTCCTTCCACCGTGAAAGTCTTTACAAAATCCGCCTTACCAACGCGCTATATGTTGTTCTTTTGCAAATAATTTCACAATTAAATATTTTGAATTGTAATACAAGACCACATGCCAGTTTCATCGCTTTTAGAGCCATACGTGGCGTGATGCCAAGCCATCGCCGCCAAAGACATAAATGGAGGGAGCCCAAAGGATCGCATGTGTTTAACGCTACGGGCCTAAGAAGAACACTAACGCCGAAAGGTACATAGCGCTGGTGAACCCCAAAACGTGGCTGGCAGTTGTAACGACATTCAGTTGCCGCAGCTTAATCCTATTTAAACTAGGACAAGCACGAACGAGGCGGCATATTCATTAGTAGTGTGTTTAGAAGCGGCTAATAAGCAAAGCTAGCGTGAGCTACAATGAGTTGAACCAATATTTTTGTAGGGGCGAAGAAACGAAGATTAGATGCTTAAACCTAACCCTAACCTAGCCACCCCTAATGGAGTAATAATGTCTGTTTACATGCAAGTAAAGAAAACTTACGCCTAACCCCATTTCTAAAGTTTAGTAGCACTAATTTAAAAACATCCTGAAACTCACCCTAACAACTCTGGTTAATGCAGGCCGTGCCATCATCGTGATGGTCAGATCGATGTCGAGCTGAGCTGCCGCTAGCACCGCCACGCCACCACCTCGCCTAACTCGCCTCACACTTCGGCCAAGCAGCCATCAACGACTTCAGCGGCCATTAACCGGCAGGAACTGAAGTGGAACCCCACCGCCTGGAACGGGTAACCGTAGTTGCCAAGGATTCAGGAGGACCCACCAAGACATCAACAGAGTTGCAAAAGATCAAACTTCCGAGTTTGCCGGAGGTCGCGCCAATGAACACACAGAAGCATGGTTGGAAGGCGACCAAGTTTTTGCCCTAAGGGAAGGCAAGGCCCAACTCAAAGGCAAAGATCACCATTTTTCAGCTAAGAGACAACGCATTGAATTGGTGGGGCAACCTCGAAAGACAACCGCACCTACCCTTGACACAGTGTCTTGGGAACTTTCGAGGAAAGGTTCAGGAGGAAATATCTACCGCGGTACTATGAGGAGCAATTCGTTGGGGCATTTCATGCCTTAGTACGTGGAAACAGAATGGTAGGCGAATATGATCAGGTTTATGGAACTGTCATGTATAAGGTAGTCGTATTTGATAACAATTAACGATAAAGTGAGGCTTTCATCTATGGATTGGAACCCGGTGGATAAGAGCTGCGGTGGTGATGGGAAGTTTCGCCTTCGAGCGTATGAGGCAGTGCGCGCAGCCACATGTGGAAGAACATATGAACTGATCAGCCTGCACTCAACATTTCCGCGACGCTCGATTCGGTAGGAGCGCCCCAGATATCGGGGAGGCCTGCCACCTTTACATGGTAACGCATTCACGCTTTGGGCGAATGTAGCCAGGATTTCAACGGACGTACAGTAAAGATCCTCGCTCATTGCCAACGCGCGACAGGACTCACGACTATCCTCGTGAACAAATGGAGTTAAAAGGTGGGTTCCCTAAGGGAAGGAACTCATTTCAAAGACCATCACAGAGCGGTGTGTAGGTTCAATCTCGTGTTATTTGTTGGGGGTGTGGAGGACCCATTACTAGCGTGACTTCCTGTAGTTACAATCAGGGTTCGTGTACAGAGAAGGAAAGGCGCCGATGCGGAGAGAAGGCAAGAATACCATATTCACGCGAAACAGTTAATAAACTCGCACAGTCGTAACATCAATCACCTGCGGTGGGAGCCGCCAGTAATGTGCGAAATCATATCACACGTTAGATTTTTTGATTCTCGCAATACAGATGGTTTCATTTCACCATCTGGATTAGGAAAGAGTGGGTTGGCAGCCCATAAGCATGATGACTTTAACAAGTCATATGGTTTTGTGAAAAACAAGAGGGACCTGCGGTCGGCGAATATAGTAGACCGGAGTGTACTACCGTTAGCTGCATAATGCCATCAGCCTTTTGGGCATGTGATTTAATCATTGGGATGGATTGGTTTGCAGCTCATCGAGATTTGGTAGTTTGTTTCGCAAAGAGGGTGTTTTTTGTCAATGATGAAGGTTAACAATAGAGATCCATGGTGTATAGAGAAAAGTGTCGCTACGCTTATATCAACTATGAAGGTCAAAATATGCTTAAGACAAAGGTGTCGACTCTATGTAGTAGAAGCAGTGAAAGATGAAGGAATCTCATTGATCGTAAGAGATCCGGCCCTGTCGAATTCCAAGATGTTTTCCGGTCGAGTTGATTGGGTTACCTCCGGAAAGGGAGCTGATTTCACTATTGAGCTAAAACCCGGCAGTAACTAATTTCCAAAACTCCATCGTAATGATAGCCAAAACTTTGAATTGTAACGCAAATGAAGAGTTAATGGACTTTATGGATAATAAGCACCTAGTATCCATTTCGCGACCGTAATTTTGGAAGAAGATGGATTCTTACCACTATGCAGTATAGACTGATGTGGACTGAACCGTATACGTTGAAAAATAGGGCAAATTGGCGTCAATAGATGACCCTCTCTTCGGATCGCATGAAAGGAGCAAATACATTCTCAAAGATCGACTACATCGTGGTATCAATGGCTATGATTAAGGAAGGTGATATCCCACAAACGGTCTTTCAACTCGGTTTGGACATTACGAGTTTGTTGCAGTACCTTTCATATTGACCACGCGGCAAATAGCATTCATTGTTTCCCATGAACTACGATTCTCGAAGCACTTGTGACCATTTTGTACAAGTCTTTTAGATGACATCCTCATCTATCCAAGAAAGAAAGAGAACATGAAGAACACTCAGGAATAGTGTTGTCTCGCCTAAGAGAGAACAAATTGTATAGTCATCGGCGTTCCTTCTTCCGTAAAGAGATCCACTATTTAGGCCATCTCATTTCAGGCGAAGGAATCTCAGGACCCTTAAAGGTAAAAGGCCATTATGGAACGGCCAAGGTTTTAAAAAAATGCTCCATGAGGTGAGGAGCTTCATGGGGCTAGCGGCTATTACCGAGATTTGTAGAAGGATTCTAAAAATAGCAAAACCCATCACCATACTTTTGCAATGCAAGGGTGTCAGGTGTGAATGGACAGAAGAGTGTGACAGGGCGCTCATTGAGCTTAAGAGGTTACCAACTAGTGCGCCCATTCCCACGAAAGGTCGACATGGAAAGGACTTCAGCTTGCACCCGTGAGCGCTCGGGCTAGGGTTGGGGGCCGTGCTAATGGGATGTAGGAGTGATAGCTTATTCATCAAGAAGGTTGAAGAAACATGAAGAGTTAAAATGCCCATGAGGTGAGAACCTTCACGGGGCTAGCAGGTTATTACAGGATATTTGTAGAAGGATTCTAAAAAAAAAAAAAAAAAACCATCAAAGTTTAAAACATCTCTTCACCTAAAGAGATCTGAATGCCGGGCAAGGTGATGGAGTGAGTTTATGAGTGAGTAGGATTTTGGTATATCAGACATCAAGGGAAAGGAAAATGTGGCTCTCAGAGTGCCTTGAGTAGGAGAGACCACTTAATCTTCCTTTGGTAATAAATTTAAAGGTCAATACGAGGGAATGTGTGTTGAAACAACTCCAAGACAAAGCAGCATTTAAAGGTTACTTCAAACTTACAGAGTGGGAGGAAATTAGATCCAAAGCATGAAGGGTATAGTTTGGAAACACACGGATTGTTAAGATATCGAGGAAGGATACATTCCTAAGAATGGGGATATTAGAAGCATCATAATGAAGGAAGCCCATAGATCACTCTATTGTGCGCATCCAGGTGTGAAAAATATGTACGATATGAAGAAGCTCTTCTTTCGGGTAGGCATGAACACGATGTAATCCATTTTTTCGCCAAATGCCTAGAGTGTCAATAAAGAAATCACTACTCATCACTCCCCTGAAGCCTCCTACAAACTGGATGTTCATGTCCAAATGGGAAGTCATCTCTCTATGGATTTTGCTGTGGGGCTGCCACTCACATCCCATAGACACAATGTGTCTTTCAGGATAGTGGGATAGTTAAATCAAGAGTGTCATTTCATTCCTGCTAGAGATTACCTCATTTATGTCACCGATGTATAGCGCAGGTTTGTACAGGGCCATCCATTTCGGTACCTGGAATACCTAAAAGATCATTTTCCGTATAGGAATCTTGATTCGTTTCTAGATTTTGATAAGCCATACGCTATTGGGGACTCCGCCTTTGAACTTACACAACTTATCATCCCTAAAACGTATTTATTGTGATCGAGAGTAACCAAGTCATGGAAGACATGCTTAGGATGTATGTGATGGATAATCGCATCTATGAGAAGATACCTACCTTTGCAGAGAGTTTGCCTACAACAACAGCTATCATAGTTCCATTGGAACGCCACCATACGAAGCTTTGTACCTGAGGCCAGTAACATTCGAGCTGGGATGTAATTTTATAAGACCGATTAATAGTTGGGCCATAATTTATTTAAGAGATGGAGGAACAAGTGATCTATATTAGGCGAGATTAAAGGAAGCACGTGATAGAAAAAAAAGCTAGCAGCAGATGCACACAGACCTAATCGGGTTATGAAGTGGGAGACCGTGTTTTCATCGATCGTGCCTAATAAGAGTACCATACTGCCCTGAAGGGGACAAAGTTGTCACCTCGGCTTATAGGACCATTCAGATCCAAGAGAAAATTGGACCGCCAGGTATGGTCAAGCCCGCATCGCCAATTCCCATTCTGCATAAACTCTATAATGTATTTCATATCCGCTTTTACTGGCTATGTTGTTGATGAATCCAGCTATAAACTAAATTGGAAGGAATTGCGTGTATCGGACGTGGGAACCCTCAAAGTAGAACCATTACGCATATTGAAACATAGAGTCAGACAACTCAGGAACCATCTTGTAGACCGCTAAGGGTCCGGGGACACATAGTCCAGATCTCATTTGGGAACATGCCGAGACACTCACAAACAGACTATTCATCACTTCATTTTCGACCACCTCGAGAACATAACATCTAAGGTGGGTGTGGCACAATTCACCCTTTCGACTCAGAATAACTAGGACTACCGGAGGACTATATACTTATTTTCTATTCACAATGAAAATATTAAATGATACAATTTAAACTCTTTAAAATTTATTAGAACTATTATGAATGTTTAAACGTTAATGATGATGATGTATATGATACGATGATCTACTACGCATGTGAATTTTATGAATGGTTAAATGTTATTGACGATGATGTATGTAATGCGAGCCATTATGTGAATGTAAATCCTGCATGAATGTTTAAATGTTAATGATGAGGATGTATGTAATGCTATCTATTATTTGAATGTAAACTCACTTAATGTTTAAATGTTAACAGTGATGATGTATATGATACGACACATAGTGAGAATGTGAATTAAATGAACTAAAATGCTATTAGGATGATGTTGGATATGAGGCAATCTATTATTAAGTAAATACACCCGAATGAGTGTTTAAATTGAATTATGGGACATTATGGAGAGTTCTATTTCTAATTAGAAAACTTGATGTTAACATATCAGTACAAGGATACCAAATTGAAATATTTATCGAGTATGCAATTATACGATGATAATGCATAGAAATGTATGAGCAAGTGTTACGTGACTAATCTGCGGGTTATGGGTTATGAAATAGCCAAGGAATAATGATGATGAAAGTGTATATCAGAACCACTAACCGAGAAACATTGTATGAATATCATTTGGAAATTTATATTGGTTTGGATGCATTGCTATGATATGGATCACACAGATTTCTAACGACACTACCCAAAACCGGTCAAAACGGATGACAAAACCTCCAAAGAACACCTGCACATCAGATATTCCATTGTAGGGTGTTGACCTGGGTTCTGTTAGGAGGGGTGGGAGGCATTTCCCACCGAGTACCCCCCATTGTAGGGTGGGCCATCATAAAGGTGGACCCTAGATCTGATTAGAAGGGGTGGAGTCATTCACCCCTGTATCCTCCCAAAACCCAAGTCATGGGAGAACGGTACAACACGCCCCTGTGTCGTAGGATGATGACTGGCCAAGGTCTGCTAGAAAAGCTTGGTTGAGATAGCGACACTTCCAATTACAGGTTCTATCTGGAGTTAAGTCAAGATAGTCACGACTTCTAAGACGCTTCCAGCGAGGATCTGGACAGGGAATGGAGACGGAAGTAGGTTAGGAGGAAGGATGAAGGAATAGTTAAGACTATATGGATCTGCCTTGTGGTGGGGATTTGATGAAGAAAATGTATATATGAATATTCATTATTATGTAACTAAACCACGTTGATTAAAATAAAAAATTATTGAACCTATAATTGTGATTAAACTAATTCTCACACAATTAATTTATTGTTGTCTTTTAAAAGACTAGTCTTGTTGACCGGATTGGATGCATACATAAAATACAAAGGATGACATTGATTATTAGCACATGCACGAGAATTGTATGTACTAGCTACACATATTTCTTGTACATATACACTAGTATGTATGAGCTCTCTTGACTTACTTACTAATAATGCCTACATTTGTTGTGAATGTATGAACCATGTTCTGTTTTGTAAATTATAAGATACCTTAACTCTCGACTAAGTTTCCTAAGGGTGCATGTAATCTAATTCCTTGATTTATTAAGCATAATTAATTTAAAAATATAATCCTAAAAAATTACATTTAACTATAATTATTTATTAAAATAACCTTTAACTAATTATTTGTTATTAATTAGTTATTCTTGATTATGATTAATTTAAGCATAATTAACTCTTTAATCAATAGCATTAATGATTTATTTATAATTTATTAATTGTTCATTTAACTAATAAAGTATTAAATTAAAGGTGGAGAATAAAATATAACATTTAATCAAGTTATATTATGATAAGAAGGAATCACATATGATCCCAGGTTATTAAGAGAATTAACGAATGGATATGGGTACTAAATGGAGGACATGAACAATGCGCGATGGAGTGTCATGAAGGGAGGAGGAAGGGGGAAAGGAGTTGAGGAGGAGGATTCATTGTTTAGAGCGGAGAAAGGATTTTGGGAGAGCTTGAGTATTGGATAGAGGGAGGAATTTTTGTGAGGGGCATTGATAAAGTGGAATTTACAAAATCGGGGTCAGTCAGAGGTTTTAATGAGGGCTAGGATATCTGTTGATATCCTAGTTTAGCTACTTTGGCTCCGTTAGGAGGTTGGTTTTGGGTGGTGTCCTAAAGAAGCAAGCTAAGGAAGCAAACGACAGCAGTAGTTCAAGTTAGAGTTATGAATTGTTTGGAAGTAAATTGTTATTAAATTTATTACTATGAAAAATTAGATTTCCAATGTGCTAGATGAAGTAATTATTAAATTTCACTGTGGTGTTCTAATTTAATGATTGTTATAATTAATTTAGAGCCACTACGTAAGTGCCCGTGCCAATTAAGTTCTCCCGCATCACCTCTAAGAGGTGGGGACATTACATTTTTCCATTAATCCCAATTGTCTAACCTAATTTCGGCCGAGATGAAGTTCTTTACCTCGCTTATCAACACAAATGTAGCTGTGTCCCTTCACCCACACTGCGGAATGAAAAGGCACTCCTCTCTAGATCTTATTGGTTCTTCCGCCGGAATTGTTGCAGCCGTGACAATAGCAAAGGGGTCTGGCCGATGATTTGTCTTTTTACCAAGAGCTTTCATAATCAGATTATGAATCGGGGTTCGCCCTTGTCTTTGATCTCTACTACCAATGACTGCTTTGAGTGACATTCATCGTTGTTGCGCTGCGGCTTTCGTGGGAAATCGGCACTTCATTTCCGATCTCCTTCTTTGTTCCTCTGTGGACCTTCTTCCCTCGCGGCTTCGACAGTTTTCGTGAGACCGCTACAATGCCTTTGCCATACTTTGCTGTTGTGGACGGCACCAACCCATTCGTTTCCGGGTGCTTAACCGCCGATTTTAACAAAGCATCGATAAGCAGACTAAGGATGAGATGTCCAAAATCCATTTCAATTGGATAACGGTAGAGCCCCACGGTATTTCGTAACCAAATGTCATTCGGAGTCTTGATACCCAATTTTTTGTGTAAGGTATGGAAGGTATTGTGAACTCCTGAACCCGCTTTGGCCCTTCGTCATAAAGGTGGTCCATCTCATGTATTGTCTTCAGGTTGCCAACAAAGGTACTGCCTTTATGGCTTCCACAAAAATCCCGCGGCTCCGGCCCCGCCATATCCTGCGACTCCTGCGGGAACTGGCTCCCGTAAGTTTCCCAACAATGTTTGACATGGGGAGAGCCTTAAGGAGTACGATTTTTCCTCGTTCAAAAAATTATGAACAGGAAATAACCTTCCAGCGCATTTAACCATTTCATTCAGGGCATCCGGGATCTATTCGACCTTCAAATATCGAATAAAATTAACCCGCATCTTTGAAAGGCTTAGGTGCTCCAAAGTGGCCACTGATTATGACGCGGCCCGATGCTATTCCAGAGATGCCAGCGATGTGGGCACCTCCATCATTTCGGCCCCTCTCACGGAGAGCTTGTTCGCTAACAGATTGATGATCGCCCCATCCGTCGATTTTCTTTTCTTCCGCCATCGAGGGTTTCTTGGTATGCAGAGCGATTGTTCAAGAGAGACAAGCTCGAGACTCAACTTTCTATACTCGCACCTCATAGGGGACATGCACTGAAAAAACGATCAGAACAGCCTGCTCTGATACCAATCGATCCGGATTATTTCTACATCAAATGAGAGTTTAGATATAATAAAGAAATGTACGAGATATTGGTAGATATTCAATAATATAACGTAAATGTATCGGAGATGCAACCAAAACACGTGATATGCCGTAAAGAATACAGTAATACACGATTTCTATTAATCAGAGAAATGTACAGAGACTGTAAAAATACAGAGTGAAAGACTCGCTAGAATGGTGGCAGCGTATCTCTGAGAAGAGATGTGACGGTTACTCGCATTCGCAAGAAGATGATTACAATGAGACTCTAGAGGCCTTTTTACAATAGACGAGAATGCCAAAAGTCATCCAAAAACCTAACCCTAGGAGATGAAGCACCAAAAGTCATGCCCCGTTTGGGTAAGTTAGTACATCAACTTCTCGGGGTCGTAACTTTTGCATACGATCTCTGTTTTAGGCGTGTGATAGCTTGTTGGAAAGGTATCGTCGAGGAGATTCATTTTGGAGTCTCAATCATGCCTTCGGCTATCATTTAGAACCTTGATCTAAAAAAAACCTTCATTTAGGCCCTCAAAATGGCCCCGAAAGTTAAAACCTGCTAAAAATAGTAAATTGTCAAAATTGCCAGAAAACTGTTTTGAGCCAGTCGAAAAAGGTGGGTGGCCAATGATATCCACCTGGATCATGCATCCATGGAAACTCTAGACTGCAAAATAATGCATGTTGTTAGCTTTTCACATTTGCAAGAAGATTATGAGTAGGAACTTATTTCCATTCATTCATTTGAATGTCAGGATGACAGTCCTCAAGCAAATTTCCAGAGAGTTGGTGAAGATTCATCAGTATTGTTCAATGAATAGGAGGTTTGTTTTTCTGTTTTAGCTCCTGTAGAGGAAATGTTATTTCATATGTTTCACGATCCCATGGCACGTTATATGGAAAAAATTTATAATCAGAATCTACAAATAATAGTGGGTTGAAAGCTTAAGGATAGAGGAAGTGACGAATCAATGTATGTATCAAATGTGGGTCATTTTACACCAGACGATGCTCTTCAGCCATGGTTTTCTTATGTATCAAGAAACTATTACTACCAGACTTCTCAACAAATCTGTCAGTTTCTCGATGGAAATCAACAAGTTAAATCACCTGAAAACAAAAATCTAATGGAAGGAATAAAACATGATAGTTGTTTTGTGCATGTTTTAGAAGATCCATTTGTAGTGTTGTTGGAGAAAGTAAATAGCTCAAATGTTTTTGATTTTTTGAGATTTAGATTTATGGATGAAATTTTGAATGAATTATCAGCAAAAAAGATTTGGAACAAGCAAGTGCAAAGAAAACAAACAATGGATAAAATGTTGGCATGGCTGCATTGAAATTTTGATTTCATTTGATGGACAGTTCCTTTCCAGCAGTTAGGGTAGGTAGGAGTGTGTGAAAAATCTTGTTGGTCAAGCATTTTTTGGATTTCCAGTAGTATGTACATTTAGATTCTAGCAGTATTTTTTTTTCAGTATCCAATTGAGAGTATTGTGCAAAGTTTGGTTTTCAATTGACACTCAGTCTCCAAGACAAACAGGGTACACACACATGTTTGGGAGCAACCCAATGGATCAGGCACCAGGTCTACGGTTCTTTGCTACCTCGCAGGGAGGATAACATCCCTAGTTGGAGCCTATGTTATCACCATAACACTTATATATGAAATGGAAGTTTCATATTTAGCGGGGAATTAAAACAATGTAGAGATATGGCACAATTTGAAGAATCGGGCTACATCTAGCGAAAAAGGGCCAACATAGCGGAGGCACGAAAGGAGGGGCCCGACAGACCGTAGATCTTGAAACAACCCGGATCGACGGCTAGGACGCATATCGGGAGACGAAGTAGCATAGAGGATAATTTTTCAAGGGCGGGTTGAGGAAAATACCACAGTTTCAAAATGTAGACATACGACACCCCCTAAAGAATATCAAGGGGCAAAGCAGGTGAGCACAAAACTACTCAACCATGCCCCGATGTCCTGTGTTAAAAAATCATTTGATATGCTTCACTTCCAAAGATCGTGTACAGAAAGGGAAGGGTTAACAATTTATCCAGTCACATCAGTATCGTTGCTTGAATAGTTTACATCATGCAACATTGCCAAAGAGACGATATGAAGGCTCATCATTCAAAACCGACAACCGAGTGTGATAGGCTGTATTTCGGACAAGTAATTTTGTCAGTAATATGTGATTAAACACTCGATGACAATAGTCCTCCAAAACATATATAAATTGATCATGTTTTGAGCAATCGACATTCCATTTTGACATTCCATTTTGAACGAAGTAATTAACAAGATCAGGGAGACAAGTCTAAGTTTTTCTACAAAATTGGGAAAAATGGATAAAGTCGATAAAGCGGCCCCTGGTGAACCAATATTTTCAACTAGTATGCTGAATTCATCGACGAATAAGAAAGAGAGGTTGGATGCATAGGTATTGGCAACAAAATTCCACTCAGATCCAACAATAGAACCAAGAGCGAACAAAGAGATCAGATTAAATCCCATCATAAAGGATTTAATCATCAACACATGGACGAGCGCTACAAGCGAGCAGTAAAGAGGAAGCAAAGCAAGTGACAGAAAAAGGGAAATAGAGTTGAAGCGGTCGAGAGCGTTGGGGAAAACCAACCAGTTTGGTTGAGCACTGTAAAGGAAGAAATCACAAATCTGGAATGAGTTCTCAGATTGAATTGAGTACGTTTCAGAAAATTTTTGTAATTATATGGACATGTGGCATTCAAAAAAATCCTCGGATATGTCAGTCGTGTTTATAACGCTCCCTATAAAGTAGGAGAATTGTTGGTATACATTACTCCTTTTTGTATGGTATACATTACTCCTTTTTGTAACTGGCCTCTATCTTTAGAACTATGGGGAAGTTTAATCGTTTTGAATCCCACATCTAAATCCTCTCTCTATATATATATCATCCCAAGGATAAGGAGAGCATGTAGAGAGAGGGGCCTGCCCGCAGGAAGACTTTGTAAAATTCTGGAGCTAAAATGAATATACAAATGAATAAGCAAATTTTGAACTATTTATGAAAAGATTCTAATAGGTTGTGATATGAGTTTGTCTTCTTTCGTAGTAATGTGTATTTCCTGTGATCTTTTATTCCATTTACATTTTCATCTGTTTAAATTGGAGATTTAAATTGGAGAGTTAAAGATCCAGAATTCATCTTGGGGCGCTCTTAGTCTAAGCAATTTAAACTATGTATGTTTAAATTTAAGCAATTATATATGTTTCTCTTTTCCTCTATTACCATGCAAATTTCAATTTAAACTCAAACTTGTTGCATCATTAAGCCTTTTTACTCCTGACAGTTCGAATGATTTTTCAATGCATTGTTCATTTCTGACTCCATAGCCCAAATGTCACCTCCATTTCTTCAACAACTTTATAACATCTCCCAAACAAACCAAATCTAGCCACCGATTTCCAAATAAATATCAAGTGACACGAGAGAGCCCTCTATAAGTTGAGCGGCTCTCTATCGTTTATCTATTCAGGGAAGCAAAATTTACAGAGTGCTAGTATCCATAGTGGGATCTCTATCGTTTATCTATTCAGGGAGGCAAAATTTACATCGTCGATCCCTCTAGCAACTTCAGGGTCATCTCTTCTTCTCTATAGCCTTCTATAGAAACAAATTTTAACTTCAAGGTCATCTCTTCTTCTCTATAGCCTTCTATTCTTCTCTATAACCTTCTATAGAAACAAAATTTTAACTTCAAGGTCATCTCTTCTTCTCTATAGCCTTCTATTCTTCTCTATAACCTTCTATAGAAACAAATTTTGTTGACTATTTTGCTATTCAATCTAGGTTTTCTTTGATTGTTAAAATTAATTTGTTTTTCTTTAAAACATGATTTTCAATGAATATTATTAAAACAATGGAGAAGTACAAAAATCTTAATTTTGAAGGATCAATGGAGAAGTAGAAAAATCGAGTACCCATTTATTGTTATGGTTATGACCCAATTATTTGATTATTTGAAAGACAATGATTATAATCTAAGAGAAACTTAATTCATATATATTATTTAAGAATAATGAGTACAATTGAAATACTCTTGAAAAAAAATTAAATTTAATTAGAAGAAACTTAATTTATATATATAATAATTATTTTAAATTGTCATTTAAAAAGTGAAATTTATGATTTATAAAAGGTTTTATAAGTAATG
>SNQJ01S0122504.1:34087-48111 GCA_010110895.2 Picea sitchensis | reverse complement strand
AATTTTCTGAACATAAAATTTTATGTAGTCTCCATTCTTGTGACTACTTGACTTATAACTTTCCTGTTGCAGTGTTTAACAGTTCCTGAAATGCTCTCAATTTCAGGGGTTACCAACATTTCATCCATCAACATAATTATTTCCATGCAATAATATATATATATGCATGTACTTACCAAACATATTCCACCATTGCACTTAGTATGCAATTATATCACTTATTATGCACGAGTGTGATTCTCAATGCATTCTTATTCAGTGCACCTTGCATTGAATTACATAATGCTCTCTGTCCCAGTCATGTATCTCACCATCCATGGGTTGGAATTCTGGCCAATGTGTTGCCACAATATTCATACACTTCCCCTTATCTTTCCAATTAATTGGATGTCTTCCTTTCCGACCCAAACACTACACCAAGAATATAATTATGTGGTGTCCATTAGTGTTAGAAAAAAGGTTGCAGCCCAAGTTTATTTAAAAGTAGGAAGCTTTTAGTACTTGGTGTGGCTCATAATCTTTCCATATCTGTACCTTTCCATGTCCAACCATGTCATGGTCTCATACATGACTAGCTTTCTGGCATTCATTCTTGTAACAAATTCTTATCTTTTAATTCTTTGGTTACTACCCCATAACCAAATTAACATGACATTCTACTATGTTGATGTGTTCATTCAAAAGCTAAAAAGATTTGAATTAACACAGGCCTACAGCCTTTACCACATCTGGTGGTATGCATTCAAATAATATAATCATGTGATTTAATAACATGATTATATTTGAGGAAATTCTTACCATAGTTTCCTTTCAATAATTATGCAATAAAAGTGATAAAATTCTTACCTACATGACTACCATTTTAAGTTTGCCTACTGAATATTTGATAGCGATTGAAGCACCATGCTTCTTTTTTCATACTTATAACCAACTCTTCATCTTTCTGTTGCTTTCTTCATTGTGCAGCGACATTACCAACAACACTTGCAAACACAAAAGCATTCTTTCCTACGAGTGTCCAAACAAGCCAAAACATACTAGCTGCTATAAATTGCAACAACTTCTTTCTTCAAACTGGCCAAAATAATGGCTTTGGCTAACGCCATAGTCTTTTTGATATCGGGGATGGCTGACAAAGTCATTATGCATTTCTTTTAGAATTGCCGGCTTCAATTCTTTCGGTCATTAGATTTATACACTCTGTTTTTGTACTGAAGTAAACTATGAGTTCCCAAGGTGTAACTTTCCTTGAAGTTTGTGGTTTTCTCATCAGCATTTGTAGCTGCTGCAAGTCTTTTTTTAATGCTTGCAAATCGACCTTGCGACCTCCACAATTCTATCTTTCAACTTCCGGTTATGTACATGCTAATGTTTGTAGCATGTAATTCATGCACTTTTTTTTTTTTTTTTTTTTTTTTTTTTTTTTTTTCCTTTGATATGTTTTATATCAAGGTCATATTCACTAAAAAATTCCAACCATACAATTTTTCTAGCATTTAATGTTGGTTATCCAAAAAATGCCGGTAGTTATGAATTACGTTCTCATTAAATTTCTTGCCCATGAGGTGTCTCCATTTCCTCTCAAGGCATGAACAACTATTTGCCGGCTAAATCATGAGTGGCATAATTCTTTTCATGCTCTTTTCGCTTTAAAGTTCACCAACAAATTACAGTCCCTCTTGGTGAGAGAACTCACTCCGACAACTTTCTTACACACATCCATGCACACTTCGTAATCCCTTACTTGGGTCCATTATTTGGGATTGGAGCACTAGTGGCGGTTGCTTGGATTGTTGGAAGTTGCTCTCACATTCATCGATCCAATGAAACTTCTTCTCCTTTCTGAGGAAGTGATAGCATGCGCTATCCTTGAGAATCGGCTATGAACCTCCTATAATAGCGCCCGGACCCATAAAAAATCTTACTTTTGCCACATTTCTTAGCCCCGGTGACCGTTCTCGAGTAATTTTACGTACCACTGGCCAGTGACCTCCTCCGGCACCGCATCGCGAGGATCAATCAAATTCCTACGTTGATCCAAAGAGTGAAAATCTTTAGATTCCGGAGTGGGATCCCTGTCAAATGCCCGATCCACGGGTCCTATTAACCTTCACGGCCTTCAACACCTAGACCATGTCCTCCCCCCCTGACTTAATCTCAGTTCATCAGGGTTTCATTATTCTTGTTGTCGAGTCAGCGTACTCTCAATTCTACGTTAGCGGAGATGACTTTCCGGCTCCTATCGCTAGCCACCGATAGATTCCCGCCATATGACCAGCGCCTCCGGTGTCCATGTGCCCACTGCTCCTTGTCAGGATTTCAAACTTCAAAAGCCCGTCGTTCTTTGTATGCTAGCCCTCATGGCTAGGCCCTGCTCCACGTGACCGCTACCATATGACATCAGTAATACTCTCCATCGGAGTTTCGAAGTTTTCATTGTCGATGCACAAGTCCAGTTTCGCGATTCTCACGATCCCGATGTGCTCCTCCACCGCTATTGCCAAATGACTCTAGCCCTTCCGGCTATACCATGGTCCATGTGACCGTTACCATATGACCGTAGCCATACCCCTCGTCAGGGTTTCGGGTTTTGGAGTTTCCTGGCAGCATGGACTCCTTGTCCCCAGCGATTCCCAATTTCTCGAATCCCTATTTCCGATGGATGACTTTTCTATTGGGACTTTCGGTTAATGCAGATTAACGCCGCGTCAATGAATGGACAATCCGATCTTAATGCGATAAATTAGCGGATCGTGGATTCAGTGACAAAGGAAGTTCTATTAACCTTTCGAAAACTCCGATATGCCGAACCTCGACTCCTCGGAATCCTCTAACACGCGTCCTCAAAACGAACAGTTCGGATCTTTTCGCCGTTTCGAGACGCAGAGTCCAGATGCTGGTAATCACCGGATCACGGAGCGGATGATAAATTGACACATGCCCTCTCCTCGAACCAGAAGGGTCAGATTAGTTAATGGGTTTCGATTAATGGATTTCCCACGATGCCTTGTCCGCGGGAATGCGGGATTTCAGATGGTGATTATGCGATGGGCTGTCAGGACTTCTCTTCTTGTTCTCGAGGCTTATCTCCCTTGCGGTTTCTGCCGATCTGACGGCTATCTCCGGGACTATGACTTCGTCGTGGTTCATATCTAAAGATCTAGATCTGCGGCTCCTCCTCGAGACTAAACTACGTCGACTCCTCTGATCCAGCGGTGACGGGATTTCGAGTGAATCCGTGTTTGTCGATCCCTCCCTTATGTAGGCTTCTCCTAAGCTCCCTCATGGACGTAGATTCCTCAATGGTCCATATCTGTTCTCATGCCGATCTAACAGTTGACGCTTCTCCTCGACTTCTTGCATTTTCTTCACGCTTCGCAGGGAATTTCGAGTTCCAAAAGGCCTCGACCTTTGCTTAGTTTCTCCTGCCGAGCCCCTCAACTTCCGGCCTGCATGGCAGCGTATGAAGCAATGTTGTCCTTCACGACTTTGCTTCTCTTTTGAACCCTCGAAGGATTCTATGACTCCTACACCTCTATAGAGTCTTCACACACAAAGTGCTACTCTTCTGAGATTCTCCAATACTCAAACCTTAAGGAAATAAATCCTTCATCCTTTCTCCTACAGATGGAGAAACTAATGCCCTCCTAGCTATCCTTCTACTCAAGCCTCTTTTTGAGTACTTCTGGGTATTCAGCCATCTAGTGAAGATCCTTCAATGGACTCTTCTTCAAATTCTGAGAACTGAAAGAGTTCTTTCCTCTCTTCTGTGTCTGAATGCACAAAGTCTCAATGCCCTCTGGCGGTGGTTTCTTCCTTCCATAGAGCGTTCGGCGATTCACGTTCTCCACAGTACACTTATACGCCGGCTCGATGCCCTCTTGGCGGAGCTTCTCAGAATCCTCAACAAAATTCCGGTGTTCTTGAACTCACAGCCGAGTTATTTCCTCCGTGCACCTCAGTACAAACGATCGATACACTCTAGGTAGATCTTCTACAAAACTCCTAACAGGCTCTGTCCACAAAAGTGTCTCAGCTACACTACCTTGACTCTTGAGGTGTTCAACAACCTCAAAGGTCTTTCCTCTTCTGAGTTGTTGATTCACCGAGTTCACGTATACCGACGCGTCCTTTTGCGACTCCCTCGAGTTGGTACTTTCGCGTGATGATGCAACACTCTGTCATGCCCTCCGGACATGAAACCTCAAATATCCTCAACCTGAAATCAAACACACTCCACATAGTACATGATAACAACACACAAACTCTTGTAGAATGCATCCACATATATACATTCACAACAAAGACACTTACGGACATGTGCATAGGAAATAATGCAGGAAAAGCTGTTGTTGTTTATATTAGAAATGGAAAATGCATGTATTTTTATAGAGGTGTTCTCGAGCTCTCCTCGGCTCTTCTCCACCATTCTACTCTAGCTTATCTAGAAACTCCTTGACACTTTGGAGCAAACCGAGGTCCAAAATTGGCCTTCTATTAATTTCCTTGCATTTTTAATAGACCCGCTCCAGCCCATCTAGGCTTTCGATTAATGAAACCTGGCTCACGATACCAATTTGTAGTGTACCAATTTATCTGATACCAATTTGTGATGTAGCTTTTTTAAAAACGAGATTTAAATGCGCTCTTGTAATATTTTGTACACTCTTTTTAATAATAAACAGAGATATAACCACGTACATTTAAGCAAATTAAACACATTTAAAATCTGAGTGAAACATATCCCGTTACTTCTATAATCACACATTCCATAGCATTTAACAATAATTCATTTACACAGTGAAAACATGATACATAAGTAGCCAGTCACGCATAACATGATGAAAGCATAATTCAAATACTTATCTTTTAGCAATTTTGTAGAAAACACCAATAGGAGTCTGGAGGCCTTCCACGAACCTCAGGCCTTAGACCACACTATTCATCGTCAGGTGGGTGACCCAGAGTTGGAATGAGACTCCACCAAGGCAAAGGAATCCTAGGCTAGACAATTTTGAGATTGAGGAAGACATCACAGAGATATCTAGAAGGATTCTTCCCAAAGAGGCCATCTTACGCAGCACACTACTACTAGACCCTCATTCCCCACATGCATGTTCTGCCCGGGGTTATACACCTTCACAAGAACAGTATATTGGTGCTTCACCTCCCTCTATGGTTCTTGGCAAAATTTCGGATCAGGAAGTCTTAGAGCGTGAAGCTGGTGTTGAAAGGACGCTCTCACGGAAGAAAACACTTTGACGAACTCTTTCACTGGAAAGAGTTGCTCGCAGGCATGACAATCTGCCTCTTGAGCCTGATCACCTCCCTCACCTAGAGAGGTTACCCGCTAAGCTAACCGCAGTTCACACTAGCGGTAAAGCCGCGTGCAGTCGACCTTTAGTGGCCACAACAACCAATCGGGAATACAGACACTGGCTTCCCAAACAGGCTCAACAGTCATGAAATAGACTCACGGTTTCGGTTTTGAGACCAGCTCCCTTACTGACTATCTCGGCTTTCCCCAACAACGAGGATTTAACTCTCCGAGTTCAACACGGGGTTAGGTTAGGAAATGCGCTCACGGGATTTCTCAGAGACGGACACAGACTCACAGCTCTGGACAAGGTGTACAAGGTTTCTTCAGGACAAACATAGGATTTTCGACTTTCAGAGATGAACTTGGGTAATCTGGTAGATGGCGTACCGGTTCTACCCTCATAGGTTCAGGTCATAATGGAGGAAGATCCCCCATCCACGGTTAGTTCAGGCTTATATTTGCATGCACCGGGGTTGACACTTGTCACCACAGGGCTATCGATACCCACGGCGTCATCCCGCTACGCGTTCCATCCCACCCGGGGACTTACGATAAAGCGATATTCATTTTTAAAATAATGAATATTATTTCCGGGCTTAAGCGGCTTAGCCTAGAGCTCATCACTCGGCCAGCACCACCTTCCGGCCCTTAATCCCTTGCCTACTTTGGGGACACTCGGTCCCCATCACTCATTCATCGTGGTTTGAGTGCTAGCGGTGTTTTTATATTTTATAAATTGATCTACATACATATAATTACATCGTGAGGCTCCTAGCCTTCAACACTTAGGCTCCACGGCCTAACAAACACATAAGCCAACAACTTATACAAAACTTGGCTCACCGACCTATAGAACACATTTACAATACATTGCATATAACGTAATGCGCTGCATGCTTGGGGCTACCGATAGCAGGGACACTACAACACGAATATGTAAAAGTGCTAGCTAAATCCTGTATTGAGTTTCTTTGTTTTAGTGCAAAGAGGTGTATTGCCAGAGGTATACCGCAGTGTGTAAATTTGTGCTAATAAGAATTGTCTCTATCCTCACACGATTTTGCAGGAAGGGGAGGATGCGGTGGGTTGCATTCAATCTCCTATCCTCTGAGTTTAGCTAATGGATTTATTACTTACGGGATGTCACAGTGTCTTAGAAATATTGAAGATTAATACTCTATCCCTCACCTGATTTTGGGAAGGAGGATCTGGTGGGTTGCGTGAAAATCTCCTATCCTCTACGGGGTTGCGCTATGTGGATTTGTGCACAGGATCTGAATAATGTAGAAATATTGAAGATTAATAAAGAAGAGAAGAAGAAGTTGGTGGACGTAGCCCCACACTGGGGTGAACCACGTATATCATGTGTTTTGATGTGCTTTGTGCAATATTTATCATGTTGTTTATGTGTTTATCTTCTTAGTGTATTGATATTAATGTGTGATAGATAGATATGTGGATTCTTAGTGCTTTATGATATTTGGATGCTAGAACTGAGATAATGCTCTATGCTAAATGATTAGATGTGATTAATATTGATTGTTATTGCGTTGATCTGTAATAAAGTTTTAACCTGTGATGTGAATAAGGTTCAAGAACTAATGTTTGTTATTGGCTAAGTGCTTTGTCAAGTATTGTAATCACGGATCTATGTCCCAGCTTGGTTGTAGACACCTGAGTCCTGCAACCCCCCCTGCCTCTACCTTGGGTGAGACTTCATCTGCTTCACAGGTTTTTCCAAAAGGGTCGGTATTTGGGGTTTTGTTGGTGCATTGTTGAAGCGTTGAACCCTGGGTCTGCCTCTGTGTGCCAACAAATGGTTCCATTGCTGGGACCTGAAACTGTGATTGTTGGGAACTGAAGAAAAGAGAAATCTTTTTGCGTAGATCTCTTGCTGCAGTGCACAATATTCTACTTGACTTGCGAAGCTCTGTGCTAAGATAGAAGCCCGATCTAAAGAAAAGAGGTAAGATCTTAAATCTTTTTTCTCTGTTAAAGGTAAGATAAGTGGAATGTTTTCTTTGAAAGTATGAATCTAGGTATGTTTGATAGATTTTGTCCTAGTTTGAAAACTAGGGCATAGCTAGAAGAAATATTTGATATGAATAAATTTGATAGAGATAGTGAGAGATATGTTATTCCTATGCATCGAAACAATTTTTGGACTAACAAGGGGATGTAGGGACCTAGAAAGAATTTTTGCAGATTGCAGGTCCATCAATGTGATATGAGTGCGCAGTATAGGAAATGTTGGGGCTCGTTTAAAAAAAAAGGAGGATTGACATTGTGTTATAATTGCAGAAGATCGGGACATCTTGCTAAGGAATGCCCCGGTGTATGTCCTATTTTTCTGTGTTGTAAAGTTATTGGCCATGAAGTCGAGGATTGCCCTAGAATGATTGCCAAAGTTGAAAAATTAACATGAGACAATAAAACTATGAAGAAGGAAAAGGTACTATGGATATGTTAAAGAACCAGAAAGAATCAGAGACTATCTTATTACAGCTTAAAGAAATACTGAATGATCATAGAGACATCAGTTTACCATAGATCTTAAAAGAGAAGCAACACATAGAAACAAGAATAGGAGACTTAGACATAGACTTTGTCTTGGATGAGGAAACATGGGTGAATATCATTCCAGAAAGCACTTGGGAAATTTTGGGAAAGCTTGGTATGGTTCATTCATTGGGAAGGATAGGATTGTTTAAAGGAAATATGATAACCGTATGTGGAATATTTACTGATGTACCGATGATTTCTCATGAAACATAGACCGAAGAATAATTTGAAACCATTAAGTTTTTTGAGAACAACACCCCTTTCCCCCTTTTAGTAGGAAAGACTTGGATTGAGAAAGATTAGATCAGAAGGAAAGCAGAGGAGGAAGCTACAGAAAAGAAGAAGCAAGAATTAAGGGATCTCATAGGTAGAAAAATAGAGCGACTAATACAAGAACAAGAGGAGAAGCCAAAGAAAAAGAGGGCCAGAGAATTAGCTGTCGAAGTTTAAAGAACACAAAAAGGCTTAGAAAAATTGTCCATATAGGAAAGAACTACATCCACCCCGTAGATAGTAAGAGAAGAGGTATTACATTTGCACCCTCTGAAAGAGCATCAATAGTGAGAAGTTACTACGCTAAGAGAATATAAGAATAAGAATGGAAAGAGGAATCCAGAGACTCAAATCACAGGAAAGAAGGAAAGAAAGATCAGTAAGAAGAAATCAATGTTAGAAAAACTGTAGGAAGTTCCAAACAAGACTTCATAGAAGGTAGGCTAGCAGAACTTGAACCTCACCAGAATAGCTAAACCATGTAGAATGGCACTTCGCCACGGCGAAGTTATATGACCGTTGGAGGAACCCCGACCATTAGAATGATGCTCCAAAACAGTTAGACACGCAGTTATTTCCAGAAATACCATCGTTGGACCTTTGGGACCGTGCCATAACGGCCTAATTCATATTTATTGAGGCATCCCTTCCCATTGGAGGAATTTGTTATGATGTTTCTTATTTAACCCATCAGATGTTGCGTTGGGACCATTTTTTGAAAACCGATATAACTGGGCTAACAAAGAATTAATTTCATACCACGTTGTTTTGTCTAGACATCATCATCCATTTGATTACCAAGAAGTGTGCGATCAGAGGGAAGAAGCTCCCAGGAACGCAGTAGAAAGAATCAGGGCAATCACCTCAGAGTGTAGTAAATTAAGTGATCAAATTGTGTAGACCTATGAGCACCTTGCAAAAGATCCGAAGCTAAGAAAATTGGAAGCACAACTCCATTAGGCGAAGAAGCAGGAATCCATTGTACAAGCACAGATGAAGCCACTTACTACAATTGAGAAGATGAAGAGGTTGCAGGAGAAGCGTGCAATCCAGCAGTAGGTTACTTCCATCCAGAGAAAAGTCATGGAGGTGAAACAAAGACTCTAGTTGGTGCAGGACGAAGCCTTCATGAGTTTGAATAAACTGAAGGACAAGGTTCGTAGCTAGACCAACTGGTTGCGACAGTGGAGAAACACCTGGAAGGGCCTGTCGCCATTAAAGTGATTCAAAAGTTCATCGAAAAGGAGGCTCTAGCGAAGAAGCAAGTCGAGGTAGCTCGAGCTAATCTTGAGGCCTTCGAAGTAGCACTACCTAGATCTGAGTAACTTGGAACGACTCACAAGTAAGTGTTGGGGGCTTGTGGACCCTTGACCAAGTTTTTGGGAAACATTGGTCATGTTTGACCATTTTGGGACATCGATGGGCTAATCAAATATGGAGTGCCTAGGTGAAGCTAAGATCGCGGGATCTCACCTTTTTTATGGGATTTTGGGGCTTTTTAGGGTTTATGCAATGGGTATGGGATGTTGACCCATGTGTTTACCCATGTTTAGGCCTTTTTGTAATGTATAAATACGCAGAGAGGACTTAGAGTGAAGGTTGTCTAAGTTAGCTTCGTGCAGGAATATGTAAAATTTCTAGCTAAGTGTTGTATTGAGTTGCTTTGTCTTAGTGCAAGGAATTGTAAGAGGCTTTGTGCATAGAATGTGTAATACTTTGTGCTAATAAGGAGTTGGCTCTATGCCCGAACTGATTTTGGGAAGGAGGATCTGGAGGGCTGCACAAAGATATCCTTTCCTCTGCAGGGTTGCGCTCTATGGATTTTTGCACAGGAGCCAAAGAATGTAGAAATATTGAAGATTAATAAAGAAGAGAAGAAGAAGTTGGTAGACATAGCCCCACACTTGGGTGAACCACGTATATCATGTGTTATGATGTGCTTTGTGCAATATTTCTCATGTTTTTTATGTTCTTATCTTCTTAGTGCACTAATATTGATGTATGATAGATAGATCTGTGGATGCTTAGTGCTTTATGATAATTGGATGCTAGAACTGAGCTAATGCTATGTGATAAATGATTAGATGTGCTTAATCTTGATTGCTACTGCATTGATCTGTAATAAGGGTTTAACCTGCGATGTGAATAAGTTTCAATAACTAATGGATGTTATTGGCTAAGTACTCTATCAAGTATTGTAATCACATATTTGTGTCCTAGCTTGGTTGTAGACACCTAAGTCCTGCAACCCCCCCTACCTCTACCTCAGGTGAGACTTCATCTGCTTCGTAGGTGTTGCCGAAAGGGATGGTAGTTAGGGTTTTTTTAGTGAATTTTTGAAGCGTTGAACCATGGGTTTGATTCTATGTTCCAACACCCCCACGTCATGCTGACATCAGTGTACGGAAAAGCACCAAAAGTTTTCCAATTTCGTCGATTTTCCCAAAATTTCCAAAAATGTTGATTCATAGTTATCTTCATTGTAACCTTGGAAGTTATTTATTAGCTTCATATAATCAAATTCATCCTTATGAATACCCATTCATAATATGTATACAAAATTTGATATATTTCCCATCGAATGCTCCATAATTATCAGCAAAACATTTTGGGGCCTTTACCCAATTTCGCCTAATTCCAAAATTCCTTTTGGGTCGTCATTGAAGCTCTTATAATAACTTTTGTATGGCCAATTTAGGCCATGTAGTAATCCTTTTGACCCTAGAACCTGTAATTCATTCCTACATGTTAAATTCTGCATGCAATTAACTGTAAAATTTGGGGCTTTTGCCCAATTTTCCCCCAAATTTACCATGGCACTCTGTAAACATGAAATTTGGCCAATTTGCAGGCCTGTATTTTCCCAATTTGGGGATTTTAATTCCTGTGCTCAATTTTTCCAAATACCCATGAATTTTCCTCTAATTTCACTATAGTAATTTTGTTGAGTAATTTGCAGACGTAACTCCCTAACATTCCGTCAAATACGTTGCATGCTTACTCTAAAAATATTAGCTATGCACTCTCTTACTTGGACCATCTAGACTCAGTGTTGAAAACGGGGCTTTGATACCACTTTGTAGTATCCCTAGAACCCTACTGGGCATTGCCACATGAAAATTTTGAATTCTGATACCATTAAATTTACTGATATTTTCTACATATGAACAGAGTTATATGGAATAATAAAAACACATGATAATTTGTGCATACATATACAATTTCAATAATAGAAATAAACACAATATGAACAGTAAAAAACATGTAATTATAATTACAACAAAATGCAATTAATATAATTACAGAAGTTATACAACACAATATATGCATTAAATGGACACATATTTGTTGTGGTAAAAACAACAATTGTGTGAAGACCTTCCACGTTCCTGCCAGCCATAGACCACACTAGTCATAACTTTTAGTAGTGTCTCGCCCCCGATATGGAGCTAAGACTCCACCAGGGTAAAGGAAATTATAAGCCAGACTAATGTCTCTCAAATAGTATAAATTCTCATACTTAGGTGCCAATTATAGAAACCATCCTACAATCCCTCATCCCAGACATGCTCTTCTCACCCCACGAATTGTGCCCCTCTTCTACTCAATAGTCCTTTGGCTACCCCACTTCCCTTTCGAGGCTTCAACAACATGATGGAAAGGGATTATCAGAGCCCTGTAGTTGTATCTTGGAAGCTTGGGAATTAATTCCCATCAGTTCTCTCACCTAGAGAGAATTTTCATGGACCTGAAAACCCACTTCTTTGACCACAAACCTGAAAACCCACTTCTTTGACCATGGGCCTGACAACCTTCTTCTTTGACCATGGCCTTGACAACCCGCTTCTTCCATTCCYTGGATAGAAACAACTCCCATGTACAGGTATGGATGAAGAGTCCCCTTCGTCGGTACAGATGATGAAGGATGGAATAATTGACCTATTTACACTAAATCCCCCTCTTATATATGCATGTGCATTTTATGACACATGGCACTCAAGGAACCCCCTTTTCGCCACTTTATAAACTTAGGATATATTCGTATTCATACTTTGGATTTTAATGAATATTATTATAATATTTCATTGGGCTTAATCCCCCTTAGCTTAGCCATTTTCCTTGACTCTTATACCCCTTTCCCTTTCTAGTGGAGTTTATCTCCCCATCTCTTTTGTTTGGTCTATATGCATAAATGATGTACTTTATTAATAATATGAGTGTTTACATATTACAAAAATAGGCTCACTGGCCTTTAGCATCTAGGCTCTCCATCCTAATAATCACATAATAATTATGGCCTATAATAACATGGCTCAACAGCCTATATAACATATTTGTATTTACAACTGGGGATCAACCTAGGGTATTACACAAGTATCTGATGAACTTCCTACTTATAACTAATGTTTGGACTGCAACATTTTTTCTAAGACTAACAAAAACCATAGAATTATAATCTTGGTGTAGTGTTTGGGTTAGAATTGAAGGCATCCAAATGGTTATACAGGTAATAGGAAGTGTATGGATGATGTGTCAAGGAATTGGAAAGACCTAATTTACCATGGTGGGATGTATGACTTAGAAAAACAACATTATGAAGCAAATGCAAGGGTGCACTAAATAGTATGCATGAATAAATCATGAATGTGTGAAAGTGGTAAATTTGCACACATGCATGATAAGATGGAATTATATATGCATATATTATATGATAAGATAGAATTATGCATGCATATATTCTATTTTTCGTAAATGATTATACTAATAGCTTAAATATTGTGCTTAATACTAACTCATGAAGTTGAGAACATTTCAGTTGTTGTTAGCTAGTGAAACAAGACAGTTGCAAGTTAAAGTAGTCACATGAAAATGGACTATAGGAAATCTTTGTTAAGGAAATAGAGTAATGATGGATAGAGAAGGAAAATATTAGTTTTTGATAATACATGTGTAGGGAATGACAAGTTCACTACAATTAATAGATGGAATTATATAAGTGATTGAATTGTTAAGCATGAACAATTTTGAGATCACTTTGTGAACTTTTGTGGTTATTGCAATAAAAGTATATGGTACAGGAAATACTAACAATTTGTTTTGTTGAATGCAATATGGAAGTATTACCAAAAAATGGGTTTCAAGTATGGCACTACTAAAATCCATAATAAATATTGATTCCTATTTCTGCAACAACCAAGAAAATATGAGAGGGAATGTCATACTTGGGAAAAATTTTGAATTTTCTTCTGAAACAAATTTAAATGTATAAATGAAATTGTTATGATATTATCTCATGTTGATTGTATATGTGTGATACAGATGAGATAATGGTTATTGAATCTATAATTCTTGGGAAGAAAGGCTATTGTTGGGATATTGAAGTCCTTTGATTTCCAAAAATACAAATCCTTAGTGGGGGTTTAGAGATGAACTATTTATCTCCTTGTGTGTGAAAGCTTTGGAAAGATGGATCGATCAAGGACTATGTAGAAATGAAAGGATGTCTGAGCCTAGAAGGGTGACTGCAACAAGGAAGACGTAGGTCAAGCATGCTATAGTGGGATGAATTCTTTCCTGAAGCAACTTTGTGGAATAGAGAAATGGTCTTCCAACTTAGTATGAAGACATGAATCTAGTGCTTGAAAACAAGAGCACCAGAAGGATAACAAACTTCAAAAGAAAGGGCAAGGAGATTTTTGAATAATTTTGGATTGTACATTTTCTATAATTCACCGAGGACAGTGCATAAATAAGGGGGAGGGGAATGTAATACCCCTAGGTTTATCCCCAGTGTAAATATACTTTTTTTATATAGGTTGGTGATCCAAGATATTATAGGCTAGAGTGCCTATGTGATTATCATCCTGGA
>SNQJ01S0122504.1:0-26759 GCA_010110895.2 Picea sitchensis | reverse complement strand
TCTCTGTTTGATTCTCAACAAGAGCCTTAAACTCTTTAAACCTGTCAAAGACTTCAGATTTCTTCCTAAGGAAATATATCCAAGTTTTCCTTGAGAAGTCATCTATAAATGAGACATAGTACACAGATTTTCCCAATGATGGGACCAACATAGGTCCAAAAAAATCATTGTAAACTAGCTGTAAAATTCCTTCTGCCCTCGTTGCACCAAAGGGGAATCTTACCCGATTTTTCTTCCCATATAGACAATGTTCACAGAAATCAAAATCCAAAGAGAATTTAGACATACCTTCAACCATACTTTTACCATGTAGTAGTCGAAGACCCTTGTCTCCGATATGCCCCAGTCTTTGATGCCACAACATAACCTTTTCTCTGGAGACTGTAGGACTTATTTATTCTTCAACTCCAATATCAGGAACAATGGAGCTATTACACCCATCACTAATAGTTCTTCCTAGAATCTTATACAGAGCTCCAAACCAAACTCTCTTCATCAAAACCACTTCTCCTCGAACCATCCTGCAAGTTCCCTTTTCAAATATTGTTTTTACCCCTGCATCTTCCATTTTTATTACAGAAATAAAATTTCTGGCCATACCTGGGATGTGCAGAACACCAGGAAGTGTTCTAATCCTTCCATCTATAAGCCTCAACTTGACCCTTCCTCGTCCTATGATTCTGGTTGTCAAATCATTACCTAAGAAAACATTACCTCCATGATAATTTTCATATTTGCAGAACCACTCCCTGTGGGGAGTCATATGAAAGGATGCACTAGAGTCAACCAACCATGCCTCATGATTTGCATGTGTTCTTGAAGAGGCCAAGTACACATCCCCTCCTTCTTCCTTGGAGGTCTTTTGTTCTGTAGAAGAAGATTCTTTAGATCCCTTCTTTTTCTCAACTTTGGATCTACACTGCTTCCTGTAGTGCCCTTCTTTTCCACATCTCCAACATACCCTTTCAAAATTTCTGGGAGATTTAGATCTACCCTTAGACTTAGATCTCCCACTTGAGAAATTATATCTATTTCTTTCATGGGAACGTCCTCTTGCAAATAATTCGTCTGTGCTATGTCCTTCCATATTATTATGTCTCATCTCCTCCGACAACAAGGATGAGACCACTTCTTCAAACTTCAAATAAGTTGTATTACTACGTATGGCCATAACCAAACTATCCCACAAGTCTGGTAAAGAACAAAATAAACTGATACATTTATCTTCATCTGAAATTTTAATCTCAACTGATACTAACTGACTTACCACAGTATTGAAGGCGTTCAAATGCTCTTCCATCGAGTCTCCATCTCTCATCCTCAATTTATATAGCTTCTTTCTCAGGAATAGTTTATTTACCAGGGACTTAGACTGATACAAATTCCCCAATTTTTCCCATAAATCCTTGATTGTAGCTTCCTCTGACACATGCAGTAATACTGAATCGAAGAGACACAGTCGGATTGTGCTCTTTGCCTTCTGATCCAAATTTTTCTAGTCATCTGCAGAAGTTCCTGTAGGTGCAGTACCTGGATCTATCGTGATCCACTTATCTTTTTCCACCAAAATATCTTCCATATTGAGCTTCCACAACTCAAATCTTTTCCCATTAAACTTCTCGATCTCCATCTTCGAATTGCTTGCCATTTCTTTTCACCCGAAAAATCAATACCGCAGATCTCCCACTGTAACAAGGCTTATCACAGTCTCGAGCCAAACCCTTGACCATAAAGGCGTCCCCCTAAAGCCAATAAATATTTGATACCAAATGTAAATTATAACCTTGTACAATATCTACTCCAAATAGATATTCAGAAAAGAACAGAAAAGATACAATGGAAAATACAAACATTACACAGATATTTTTCCCATGGAAACCCAAACCGGGAAAACCAACACATTCTATATTCATTCATTGTGATACATTGTTTACAATAAAATATACATATAGGAGCCAGCGGCATCCAAAACCCTAATCCAATGACCTGGATTAGTCCAAAATCCTAATTCCTTAACCGAAAATAGAAAACCATCGAAAAAAACCATGTATCGAAAAACCACCTAAATACATGACACGTTTCCCGAGGCAAGTGACACATTTATCGAGGAAAAAAAATCCATACACTACTACTCTTGCAAATAATATAACACATACCCAACACTCAAGGGTTATTGGCTGAAATTTTAGGCGCACTTCTTGGAGGAGGCTATTTTTGGTGTTTCTTGGCTATTTTCATGGTGGAGGATCTTCAACTAGGGTTTAAGACTGATTATTCTTGGTGAAGTAAGTAGAAAATATACATTTCTTTATTGTGAATGAATGCTTATGGTGAATTTACTTGTTTCATGTCAAATATTGTGAAATTGCTTGCTTGAAACCCTAGGGGAAAGACATATGTTATTATATTTTTCTCTATAATCTTCCACTTGCTTAAATTTCTCAAATAAGCACCTTATCAAAGAAGTAGTTACTAGAGCCCTACCATTGTAGCACTTTAGAAACCCTACTTCATTGCCTATTGCATATTTTGTTTTCAAATTTGTCTAAGGAAAAGAGAAATTGCTAGGGCCTAAATTTTCTTACTTTCTAGCAATTATCTCTAGCACTTGGATGTTTGAGGCCTTGGGCTACCAAAATATCTCTCATCCTCTCCATATCCTTTGACTAAGTATTATCATTCATATTTTCCTCTAAGAATTGTTGTTGTTATCATTGAATCCATTACCCTAAAAGGCACTAGTCTACTCACTACAAGTGATTGATTGATCAAACAACTTTCAAACCATCTTCCTTGAAGCATTTACTAACGTCTATTAACCTTAGATTATCTAAATTCACTAACTAACTTGTTGTTGTTGCAAAATATTTCTACAACCATCTAACAACAACAAATTAACTCTAAAAGTGACACTTTATGCTAGCTAGACATTGCTAAAACTGCTTGTGACTATCTAATATCAATTTGTCTAGTTAAAGCTATTATTTCAAGTCTTTTCTCAAGCATTTTGAAGCATAATTATTTTGGTTGTTACAAAATTATCATTGTTTTTATAAAATGTTATAATGATGCAATTCCATATCAGCTAGTCTATTTTTTAAGATTTCATTGTCTTATGAAGCATTGATATCATTTTAGTAATTGGAAAGTGCCATTTTTTCTCTATCTTTTAAGATTTCATTGTCTTATGAAGCATTGATATCATTTTAATACTTGGAAAGTGCCATTTTTTCTCTTTGTTGTCTTGTTCTGGGAAGGTACACAACATTTCTCTTTTGCTTCATCTCTAACAAGACATAAAGAACCTTTTGACTTGAGTGACCTGTGAGAGGGGAGGGACTTCCTTGTATCATTTTCCTTAGCCTTCTCAAACCCTCAGGTCACTGGGGACGTTTCCCCTGGGGTATTGTGACATACTCCTAAATAGAAAGGGGTTTCCTATTAAGGTGGCAATGATAGGTCACTCCCAGTTACGCCAATTGTGTACCCACTTACCTTGGGCTTTGGGAAAGTACAAATTGTGTGATAACATTTTGGCTTCGTTGTCGGGGAACACTGAGTCAATATTCCTCAACGACACTTTTTCGGTAACCATTTCCCTCAAAATCCTTTATATTATGAAACTTATTTGGTGACTCCACTGAGGCTAATACCATTGTCCCTTTGATAGTTTCAAGAAAATTATCTAGCGACTCCACAAAGCTTAGGGAGGTACACCAATCCTCCCAAGACCTATAGAATAAAAACTCCCCGAAATTATCCTATAGTAAAATCATTGTTTGGAGGCAATGTTCCTTATAATACAATGTCTAACGCTCAGATTCAAACTATTAACCCAAACCAAGCTAATAACTAGAAACAATGGTCATCCAAACTTTTCAAACTGTTAGACATGACAAACATTCTAGGATACCCTAGGCAAATTCCTGCTAGGTATGAGAAGTGGTTACCTAAATTCACTGGTAATGATGTAGTCAATGATGAGGATCATATGAGCAACTTTTGGGCCTTCTTTCAGCTTCATCCCATCAGTGACGATGCTGAGCATTTAGCTATGAAATTGTTCTCTTCTACCCTCTATGATGGCACTAGACGATGGTACAACAATCTCCCTGATGCTAGTATTGAAACCATGGACAAGTTGGAGGAAGTATTCCTCAAACGATGGAGTGTCAAGGAAGACCCTAACATGCTGCTAATAAGTTTGAATAAAATAAAAAAAACATGAGAATGAAATTGTTAGGGAATTTCATGATAAATTTGAAAGCTTAGTACAAAATATCTTGGTGAGCTATCACCCTTCAAACAATTTCATTCTCTTTCTTTACACTAAATCATTTACATGACAAATGGGTTTTGTCCTCAAAGAAAAAGCCTCTAAAACAATACAATAAGACTAAGAGGTGGATAAAAAGTTTGAATACAATATATCATCATCCATAGTAGAACCTTTCTCTGCCCCAAGGGTCAAAATAGATGTTAAACCCAAAGTATTCCATAATGCTGAGTCTACCTCGGATATTGGTGCTAGATTGGAAAAGCTACAATTGATTATAGATGGCATGGTAAAAACCAAATAATTAATGATGAATAATATTTTCAACTTGGAAAGATATCAACAATAACCTCCTAGGGCCCCTTACAAAGGGAATTCCAGAAAGGGAATCAAGTTTTTCAGACCAAAGAATGATCAAGAAGTCCCTAATACTTTATCCCCCACAAACATGGTAGAAGAAAACCCTTGGTGTTTGCAATGCAGAGACTCACATTGGGAGCATGAATGTCCCCTGAAAAATGGTGAAACTGACCAAGTAAACATTGTTGACCACACCATTTAAGCCCCACAATGTTTCCTTAATAGTATAGTTGAAGAACATCAAGAAGGCATGAAGGAAGCATCAAGGAATGCTAGAATGGAGATGATAAATAATCTTAATCAAGAATCAAGAGAAAAGTTTAAATAACTAGAATTTCAAGTATATACTAAACAAAAGAGAATCAACCAACCTCTCACTATTGTACCTACAACTTCACAACTGAGACATCCACCTATGAACATACTTCTTCCTAGAAATCATCCCAAAATTGAAAAGGTTGATTTGAATTTTGACTTTGAAGGAGCATTGGCCAAAATGCATGTGACCATTCCATTAAGAGAAGTTATCAAGGTTCCATCTGTGAAAGAAAGATTCAAATTTTGTTTCAAAGTATCAAATGAACCAATCAAACCTCCTATTATGTTACAAGAAAACCATTTTAGGGTTCAATATGATGGAGATCCACCCTTCTTCATGACTTTGCTAGTAAATAAAACTTGTCTTAACAACTGTATGCTTAACTCAAGAGCAGGTGCTAACATGATGTCTTTGAGAGTCATGGAGAATCTAGGCCTAAAGGCTACACAACCTTATATAAATGTATGTGGTTTTGAATCCAATTCCATACCCACTCATGGGGTGCTTAAGAATGTCGAAGTACGCCTTAGTAAATATCCTAAAAGAGTAATCCATATGGATATTGTGGTGGTAGACGTTCCTGATGTATGGGGAATGCTTTTGTCCAAAAACTTTTCTGCAATGTTGGGAGGTACATTAGAGATGGATCTAACTTACATCAATGTTCCTATGAAGAATGGGACCATAGAATGCCTTCCAAATGTGCCAATGGCCAAGGCTCATGTGCAAGAAGTTAAGAGTGATGCTAAAACCAACGTGACACATGAACCAACCAAAGAAAACCATCCTATATTTTCTCTAGAGGATTTACCTTTCACTTCAGAGGAATATTTTGATGAGATAGAATTGCCAAAGAAGGAGGAGTATCAACAAATCCTAGATAAATGTAAGGAAAAGAAAGTTGGAACAATCAAACTTTTGAAGAAAGGGGATGATGACATATTGATCAAACCAAGTCAACATGAAGTTCTTACAATTGAATCCCACCCTCCTCCCTCAAAACAATATACTAGAGTTATACAAGAAACAACCAAGTTTGAGGCAAAGGAGTATCAAGAATGAGATATGGTTTGGATGTGGGACACAAAGAAAGGAGAGCCTACTAATGTCAAGGGAAATGCACAATTTTGTCTTGGACCTTTTAGAATCAGAATGAAGTCAGTCAATGATGCCTACTATTTATCCACTTTGGAAGGAAGAAAATTCTCATTACCAGTTAGTGGACACCTCCTTAAACCCCACCATGGGGAAATACTTGACTTCATAGGTAAGTACAGGTAAGCTAGGCATTTTCATCCATTGTATATACCATCTACATATCATGATAGTGTAGTGTAGTTTTATTTTGTATTCTTTCATTTTGTATATATGCATGCTTATTTTTTATTCCATTATATCATATATGAGTGAGGGGTGATATCACCACCCTAATGATTACTGATACATTTGTTGATATCTAGAAAATACAAGTCATTCCAGAGATGTTGAGGTTCTAATGCGCTCTACTGTGAGCACATGTCCCCGAGTTGGAGCCATATGTTATCCCATATCCTAGGGATAACTAAGGATATCATGTCTTGAGGCCCACAAGTCCTAAACATGGAGTGTCGAGAACCAGATGAATTGAGCATGGCCCTAGAGGGCCCATATTTTCTTCAATACAACTCACCTATTGGCAATAGCAGCATCCATCCCACCAGCCTAGTTCTGAGGTAGCAGTAAGTGTTGCTCCATGAGGTAATGAGTCTTGGTATCATGTTATGTGTCACTTTGATTTTTGAAGCACTTGAATATGTTGCACTGGACTCTCCTTCATTTCATAACGTTTTCTTGGAAATTATGTTCTTTAACTTGTTCATACCTGCGAGGATGACATAATTCCATAGAAAGTTGGTTCCCCTTTAGGATGAGTTTCCACTGGGTGTGTCTATCAAAGGTCATCGTCCATTCCCTCCATACTTACCACTTTCCATCATTATTCCTGTCATCTCCCCCTACCTTGGTTTGGGAATTGGGTTTTCCATGCTAGGAAGGGTTGTACCTTGACTTGTGGGAAGAAGGGGACAAAGGCCCAGAGGGTAAAAGTAGCTGGAAAGAGTTAAAAGAAAAAAAGAAACCTTTGAGACACTTCGCCCAGGGATTCCCGAGAAAGTAATAAAAGGCTTCTCAATAATAAAAGGGGGCCCATAAGATAAATCAAACTCAAGGTACTAGTTGGTGGATGGGAGGTCTCATCATGAGATGACCTATTAGGTCCATGGGAATGTAGCGGTATGAAACTACCATCTATTTGGTCATCAAACTAGGGTAGTGGATCTTGGTGGCATAGCCAAGAGAAAGGGTGTCTCATCATGATCCAACCTTCTCATTTCCGTGAAATTCTTGTGGGTTACACTGTCACCTCTGGTCACCACACCAAGACAATGTCCCATAGATTTTCCCTTGAAAAGAAAAATACAAAAAAGAAATAAGAATAAGAATAAAATATGTTGAATGGGATAGGAAACAATGGCATCCATGATAAGGTGCAACTCTCCCTCTATAGAGGCACCCACATGCAAGACCTACATTTCCCTGTTATCACTGCACCCTCTGCCCAAACACTTACCCTACACCATTTCACACACTTACATGACCTATATTGGCTCTCACCTGGGAAAAACCCCAAAATTAAGGAGGATTAGCCCAATATAACATCCTGAGACCCTCTACAAACCCGACTTGTTAAACTGCATAACGTCTTTGAGCATTTGTCTAGGTAAAGGGGGGTTTGATGCACATGTTTGGGTAATTTGATTATTAGATGTGATTGAAATTACTATGTTCCTTGTGAATTATGATCCCATGGAGGGCATACTTGTTTCTGTTGCAGGACTTTTCCCAGTGGATAGGTGCATATGGGGGAATGATTAGGTCGTACCTCCATGGGGCTGAAAGCCCAACATATGGATGTTGTGACCCCACCGAGGGAAAAGGGAAACTAGAGGCTTGCACCAGGAAAAAAGAAGGGTGTTGCACCAGGGACACTCTGGTAGACCTAGACCCAGGGGGGGTTTTTCCTTTCCACTTGGACGTTGACCCTTGAGGGCACTTAACATCATCATGTTGACCTTGATGTCATCCAGAGCTAGGGTTTGCAATTATGAGGGAAATTGTGTGCTTGTTGGCACATGTGGCATTATCCAGTGCCTTTGGAGGCCAAATGTCCCGCTTCTGGAGTCCAACGTTCCACCTTGAGGGATCAATGTCACCCTATAAGGGCATGACATCACCTCTAAAAGTAATTTTAGGGTTTAATTATTTGAATTTGTGTAAAAAATGGATTTTTGATGTAATTTGGCCATGTGGGCCTTTTGATGACCTAATTTTAATTAAAGGTCATAAGTATTGTATAAATAAGAGAGAAAAACTCTCATTTTTTCATCATCACTCATCACACAAGTGGTGAAATTTGAAATTTGTGCCCTTCTCAAGGGTTATTGGCTGAAATTTTAGGCACACTTCTTGGAGAAGGTTATTTTTGGTGTTTCTTGGCTGTTTTCATGGTGAAGGATCTTCAACTAGGGTTTAATCTTGATTATTCTTGGTGAAGTATGTAGAAGATATGTGTTTCTTTATTGTGAATGAATTCTTGTGGTGAATTTACTTGTTACATGTCAAAGATTATGAAATTTCTTGCTTGAAACCCTAGGAGAAAGACATATGTTATTATCTTTTTCTCTATAATAATCCACTTGCTTAAATTTCTCAAATAAGCATTGTTGAGAAAAATATATGAATTATCTTACTCAAGCATTTTCGAATTCTGCTTGGTTAAGGAAAGATAGTCAGGAATATCACCCTATGTTTTATAGCCTCAAAAAGTATTTCCCAATCCACAAGTATTAATTACAAGGGCTTAGGATGATTTTTTAAATGAAAAGATTGTTGCAAAATATGAAATTTTTATATAATTTTATGAACATATACATATTGCAAAAAGTAAAGTGGAGATCAAAAGCAAAAGTAACCAAGTCATAGATTAATATAAATGAGACATAAATAAATCTCTTTATTTCATTCCAAGAAATCAAAAGTATCTTTCTCTTTACAAAAATCCATGTGAGGGCATGGACCAAGGTCAATCTTAGATATCCCCGATGAAAACCATACAAAAGGACTCTGACAAGAAGTAAAAAATGAACTTTAAAATATGGATCATCTTGTCACGGACTATTGCCCACTTGACTCTACACAATATCTTTTATCAGTCATGAAACTCAATCCATAAACAGACAAGTATACACAGACTATCAAAGATAGATCAACACCTCTGAAACGAGCATTTGAATGATATGATTCTGCTTTGAACCTTGTTGTCTACAATATGACCATATTGTCAAAAATAGAATTAGGCATTTAATGAATTGAAGAATGAATGAAAACTGAACTATCTCATGAAAACACAAGAGCAAACCTTAGTATTGCTTTATCCTTCTATTCTCCCTTATTGTTTCTTCCATGACTGCCCCTGTTGAAGAAACTCATCCTATATGCAACAATTTATTAGCAACTAGCCCTTAACAAACCATACATGACATTCTCTTTATATGAAACAAAGTTTGGCTCAGAAATTAACATAAGACCCATGCAATCAATCCATATTAATTATTTAATAATTGTCAAATGAGCAAGGGGTGAAATAGGGTTCATGGGATATATGGAGGGATTTTAATGAGCAGAAAAGTGATATCATGACAGGGAGTAAGAACACAAGTACTTCTCAACAATTCATTAAATAATCAATTGTGCAATCAATACCAAAAATATCAATTGCCACCTATTTATGTGTCCTATATTTATCACTGTCATACAAAGTTTTAATTTTATTTTATAAAATAGGGCGTGAAAAAAATGAAATTGGGATCGTGAGGGGGTTATAATGAGTGAAAAAGTGAGAATATGAAAGGGAATAATACATATATTGTTCATAAAAAATAATAAAAAATAAAAAAAATAAAAAATAAAAAATCAAACAACAACCATAACTTTTTTCCAATTATAATCCAAAAAGCATCCACTTTAAAACCAAAATCATTTAACTATTCCATATTTACAGACAGAATGCTTGTTGTCTTCAATAAAAAAAACAATTCAATTTCCCAAAATCCTTCAATTATATCAATCTGTGCATCCTATGCAATAATTATGCAAATATCATTTTCAATTCCACAGTAACATCCTAACCATTCGAGCCACAGTTCTGCATACTCTAGTGCTAAACTTTTCCATTTAAAACAAACACAATATGCACAATGATTCCAATTATCCATGTCCAACATTCAACCTTTTCAATTAAATAACAATAAACTCAATACTAACCACCAACAATCGATTTTCCAACACTGACTGACATAATCCACTTTCATCAAAACAATAATCAGGCCCGATTTAATCACACACAGGTCTTCAACAATATAACTGACACCAATCATGATTCGAAAGCAACATTTCATCAAAGAACATGTAACCTTGACCTGAGATCTCTGTACATTAAACATGTACAGACTTCACTTTAAAAGAAATGTTCAATAAAATACAGAGCCATATAATGTGCGAGGAGAACAGAAGCATATCACCACATGTGTCTCCTTAAATATTGACAGGGCCAAGATCACGTCTAATGGACCAATCACACACATGTTCCTTTTAAACTTAAATGGAATCATGATCGTGCTAGGGTTTAACACAACGATGGATGGAATAACCATAATCGACCAAATAGAAAGTTCTCAGGGATGTAGGTAACACATATACTTTCATTTTTCAAACAAATTTATCACAGAGAGGAAATACAGAGACTCGATCAAGAGATGGTCTTTGAAGTCAGAGATCCCTGTTGACGGGCGAAATCAACCGTCCGTCAACTGAGAGAGTGGAACCGGTCCGGGGTTGTCTAATAACCCAAGCCGTTTGGAATGAACCACCCTGACGGGTTTAGTGGCTCCGTTAGCCGATCTAAGGTCCTAAGAAAAANAACTAACTATTAAACAAACCAAACTAAAACTAACTATTAAAACAAACTAAACTAAATCTAATTATTCTATATATATAATCTATTAATTACTACTATACTAACTCTAATTAATTAACTATCTATCTACTAACTGAAATATAACTTATTCACAAAATGTATAATATGTACAATTTACAGATTTAAATAAAACCTGAAAAACTCATTTGCATTCTGCCCTAAGACAGCGAGAGATATTTTTTGATTTTTATAATTTTATGAATAAGAAATAAAACATAAAGCTAATTAAACTAAAACACTAATCTAAACTACAAATATATCTAACTAAAATACTAATATTATACTAACAAATTAATGAAAATAAATTACAAACTGACCTGGAGGAATGCTCCAGATTTGTCCTGTGTATGATGATTGTCTTAGCTGATCAGAGGGAGGAAACCCGCACTGAATTATCCAGGAGCTTCTCGTAAACGATACGCTGCAGTGCTCTACAAGTTTGATTACAGGACAAACAAGACATAAAAATAACAACAATCATATAATTTATAAATCTTCACAGTTAGATAAACCTGTATGCAAAGATCTATACATTAATAATTCAATTGATGAAGAAGAGAAATCTATCATTCATAAACTGAACCAAGTAATTGTTGTATCTTTAAGTAAAGAAAGAAATCAGACATGGATCATATCAATGAATTCATACCATTTGCAAAAGACTATGATAGCTAAAGTAGTCACTAATCAAATGCAAAGTGATAAGCATAACATGAAACAAAAAATTGATATTATGAAAGCGAAAACTGTAGCAGAACATCAACTTTTGTCTCAGTCTGTATTAGATATCCATAATCCTGGTTCTCCCACAAGCGAGGATGATCCTTATTACAAAAATAATAAGTATTTATAAGTTTTTCCATAGTGTAAAACCTCCCTGTGGAAGTTATCACACTGTTTACATAAATCTTGGAAGATATTCCCAATTTTAACTAAACTAAGTAACTACAATAAAACTAAAACACCCAAATATCTCTTGAACTGCCCAACATGTCCCATGCAATTCGAATTTACCTGAAATAGGTCAGAAATAGACAAGTTAGAGAGATATTTTATTAACAAAACAATAAAAACCTAATTCTATAGACTAGCTACAGAATCATGCGATTCTGTAGTTAGTCTAAATAAGATACAGAATCAGCATTGAGATTAATTCAAATCTTTTTAAAGAATTAAATTTAATCATCATCCAAGAACTATTTGAAAACGAATCATTTAGTTTGAAATTATTATACCATTCGAGATCAAACAGGATCCACATCATTCAACCGAATACAGAGATAGGAATACTCTGTTTCGATTATTATCATAAGTCGGGTGAACAAAATCATATGGAACAGCACTGTAATTGTTTCTCAACAAATCGAATCCACCAATTGTAAAATCGTTTTGATATTCAATTGAAATCAAAACAAATCGCAAACACTTTGTTATACTTGTCTTATCAACAGGAGAAATAATCGAATTGAACAGGATTATTTTCAAATCATGATAACTATATAGCAAACAATTTAGGCTGTGAGCGAATTCAAACCATAACTGACTCGTAACTGTCCACAAACAAAATCGTAACAGGATCAATCAAACAAAGTTCGTTATAGATATCGATCGTTTATCATTGTACAGTGAGAAAACAAGTTCGATTTTCCTTTACCAAAATCGTTCCAATCAAACGAATTATAACCGGGTTTGACCAATTTGTTTTATAAATTTAAACAGAGCATCAATTACAATCAGAATCCAACTCATCAAATAATCTTTCCAACTCAAGAATAAGAGAGAATCAAACAGAAAAGGTTTTAACACAGTCATTACGAATCAAAATCGGGCGTGCATGCACAGGCTTAAATAAGCATATTGTTTTTATATAAACAGAGTCGTTCTTTTTGAATTGAAACCGAACAGAATTGCATTCCTGTTCATAGAAGATTACATGACACAACATATCATAACAACCAAACTCAATAAAATCGTTTACCAACCATAGCATATGGATCATAACGAAATCAAATCCGGACGAATCGTATTCTAAATTGAGCGTGAAAAACTTCATGTTGGGAGTGGACACAAAATGAATCGAATTGAACACGAACCAACAATTTTGTTAACTCCATCAGGAAGATAACCAAATCAAATCCAAACGAAGACCACTCAAATCCAACAAAAATCTATCGATAGCTATTCTGGGAATGATCAAATCATATATCAAATCGAAATTTCTTTTTATTCAAAGCAAAACTATATATCGGATGCACACATTATAACAGAGTCATTTCAAAATGAAAACAGAGCCATTCGAAAACAGAATTCAAATCAACCTATTCACTCACACAACTAAANTTTGGAGTTGATAACTGTCGTAGCCGATTCAACGTTTTTGAAAAGGATCGAGCCTGTTGTCTTCTGTTTCTTATCAGCTGCTTGGAGTTGGTCTTTTTGATTGATCAATAATGCAACTTGGCTTTCCAGCGACTGGATTTTTTATTGGAGCATGGGAACATCAATGTAATAACATTCCAACCATAAATCGCATTGGCTACAGGAAGATTGTGTGGGGTTTGAAAGGGCAGGCGAGGGTTTGGACATGTGGCTGGGGGTTTCGTTAGGAAACTTAATACCAGGGTAGCTAGGGTCGTTTCTTAGGCAGGGGGGAATATTTGTTACGAAATCATAAGGTGGCTCTGGGCACAAACCCTACGAGTAAGGGTACTCGCTGGCTAAGAATCGTTCTACATCAGAGTCGGAATCCTCACTGAGGACGATAGGGTTTGACTCGGCAGAGGGTTTCGGTTTGTTTCTGGCCATTCTCGAAATGAGCTGGGCATTCCTTTTCCCTTTGGCATTAGCAGTAAGATTTGCCTTGGGATTTTTGCTCGTAGGCTTCTTGATAGCCTCGGACTTCTCATTTATAGCGTCATGTAAGTCAATAGGAGGGTTGGTCGAGGGTTTAGGTAGTAGGAGATGTAAGGGTACAGGCGACTCGTCCTTGGTTTCAATTACCACAGGTTTGTCAACTTGTACAGGGTCTGGGTCCTCAAAACCATTTCGAGCAACGAAAGTGCTCCAGCTATCCCCATGCAAACCCAAATGATAAACAACGATAAGCTTAATAAACCCATAGTGGAACAGGATACTATCAACCTGCTGCCTTTTGAACCTTTTAGACATTTTATACAGGCTACGATAAAAATAAAAGGGCATATTGAGCAGGTATCCCATAAAAATCATAAGCAAACGCAGGTGGTAGAGAAACACAAGTCCGTATCGACCTTCACAAGTCACGAACTGTTTGATTATCATCAAAGTATCGTGCCATCACGGTTTAAGTGCAGAGATGGGCATACCTCTGTCACAAGAGGTGACTTTTCGCGAGAGGAACAGCAGTGTCCATGGGACCTCCTTGACCTTACAATTCTTGAACCAACGTTGTCCTGTGGCAGGTAACCCTGTGGCAAGACTGATAAATTTCTCATCAATTTCCAATTGTATGTCGCCCACCTTGGCTCTACAGCCATCGAAGGTCATGGCAAACTGTCGTGCTACACAGAGGTTAAAACCCTCAAATCATTTCATGAAGGTAAGCCATCCAGTATATTCCAAGTCTTTGCGGGCATTGTCAAACATTAACAGAGCTTGGTTTCCATTTGGCTCGATCCACACGACTGGTGACATGGAGTCGAGCACATGGTAAACCGAGGGTTTGGATCACAATACACACACAGGAGTAGAGATGTGTGCTGCTAACAGAAGTGAACGGTGATAAGTGGTAGGCATAAATGCCATCGTGCGAAGGTGGTGGAGTTATTCACTGCCATGCAATACAGTAATTGCCACAGTACAACCGCTGATTTACATAGTAGTTCAACCCATTATATCATAGCTCGACAATTATGAGCATCAACCAACCAACGAATCATATGGTAAGTATATATAAAACAATGTGCATATCAACGTTGTGCCAAATTTTTGAACCATTGATAATTTGAAACCAACACCAAATATTTTAACCATGCGCCAATGTATCAACTCGTATTGATAGTTTAACCAATGTGGCAATGGTTATTCATATAATCAACAAGCCAATGGTTATAAAAACGCAAACATAGGCATTATATTTAAAAGATATATATGAAATATTTAATCATAACAGCCATGTATTTTCATGAAACCAAAGGTCAAGTAGATCAAAAAGTGCCAATCCAAATATTAATGTATTGCAAACTCAATGAAACCAAGTCACACAATCAATATAAGAATGTCCAATGAGTATAGTTCGAAAGTTCTGCCAGCTACATAATGATAAATAAAAGGTAAGCGCAAATAGACATATCGACAAAAGATAATGACAGTTCAGATAGCGATTCCAATGCGACTTCGAAAGATTAAGTTTTCACGCTTATAGTCGTGAAAAAAAAATGAAAATAAGTGTGTAAATGTCGTAAGAAATGAAAATGTGGTTTATTTGAAAATTGCGACGAAAACTTGATGTTTGCAGGACATAGGTGTAGGCAGCTTATAGGATCATAAAAAAAAGGTGAGTTGGCTGCCAACAATCCCGTGCTCTTTTTTTTTTAAATTACCACAGTCATTTAACTTGTAACCCAAAATCTTGACAAAACCAAAAGGTTCCCGAGGAGAAACTAAAACAAGTCTGGCTCAGTAGAACCAAGTCGTATCCTTTAAAAACTTTATTGCATAGAAGTAACAAGAGTTTGGCTCATTCAAGGGAGAGTCTTCGAAACATAGAGAGCTCGTAACCCCTATTCCTCTTAATAGAAGTTATCAGAGAGAAGCAACCATAGGTAATAAAGACGAGTCTTGGGAGAACAAAGAGCTTGTGCTCTTTCTTTAAAACACCATAGTTGTTTAACCCATAATCCAAAAAATAGGTAGTGAGGGTAATAAACATAGTAGTAATCCACCTCCAATGGATAACGAGAAGGGGGAATTCTTATAACCACTGTGGAAGAATTCCTGAGCACAACCTGTGGCTACTCGACACATATACAAGCTTCCATTCAAGGTTCTAGGCAATATAAAGATTCGACTATGTAACCTTTTCGGAAATAGTGACAATGAATAAAAATTCTTAACAAACAATAGCTCAAAGCTCATCCAAATAGAGAAAGAACATTGCCATTGTCAATAGTTGAATTGCAACCTGGAGGAACGAATCATAACAATGACCGAGATGAAAAAGGGGTGACAACAACTAATACCCAGACTGGTGATAAAACCCCGCACAAATAAAAACTCAGAGCTTGTTGCACCATTATCATATTTCCACATAGAACCAGAGTAAAACCCCAAGCTGATTGTCAAGTTTTAAACCAATAACCAAGATTTTCAAAGCAATAACACCCATTCCTTTGTTTTTAAAATGCCAACATTCCACATTAATCACAGAGAAAACCATAAACACAACATTGATACATAGTCAAAACTCAAGAAAAACGCAGACCTCATGCAATCATGAGACAACAAATCGATTCATAATACAGATGGACCATCATGGATAGAAAATAAAGGAGCCATACCTGGAAAAATCACTTCAAGGGAAGAGTTGGCCTGTGTTTTTCCTTTCAAAACCTGAAATTGCAGAGCTTCCACAACCACTATAGCCAAATGAAACTATGGCTAGGGTGACGGGCTCGAGGGTGGTTTGTATTGATGTGCAGTAAATGCATGTCGCTTACTCACCTGGACCTATTCAATTCAACGTACTAGCCATCCCATTACCATAACATCAACCATAAATTCAATACAATATCCATTGCATAAATTCAATGCCATATCCATTGTATAGTGTGCCACCCGAAACATATCAAAACTTTAATAATAACCATATGTTAAAAATCACCATATGTTCTTCCCATATAATTCTTTAACCAAAAACGCATAGTATAGAAGCTAGGTCCATCACCTTCCATTTGTCACCATTATATATACTTTAAGGTTTATATATAATCTCTTTTGCAATAGCCTTAGAACTTATCCATAGTTTTTTCCTCTTTTTATTTTGAGCTCCAATCTCATCCTTTAGCATAAAAACATATATAAGATTATTAATCGATGTTAATGCATAACATAACACTTGTAAAACAAAATAATCCTTATATCCATAACACCGCCCTGTATTGCGAGTGACCACCAACAACATTTAGCAATAACACATCAACCGACCATGTTCTCATAACGAATGAAACCAAGACTGCATCATCAATTGTAGAAGATAGTATAGGCATCATTATAATAGCATCAAACATATAATCATAACACATCCATCATAGCGCCTCTAGTCTACAAGGGGGTCCCACCTAGTAGTTAATTATTATTATCATAAATAAATAATAGAGCTTAGCAATACTTTGCAGGCAGTATTCATCGTTGTGATTTTAAGTGTCAACAAACAAGCGACTCCACGGGGAAATTTGTTTCCAATAGATTAAGAAATTAGAATCTCTGGTTTTGCAGACCTTTAAATCGAGAAAATAGACATCAAAACGATTATGCAACATGGGGAAGTGAGCGGTTTAAGGGAAAAAATGATTGGGATTTTGGGAATAACTCATGAAAGTGTTAAGTATGAGGGGGTTTATCCCTGTATGCATAATCATTCAATTAATCATGTGAAAGAATTCCTGACTTCAAGGAGAAAAAAAAATTAGTATGCTCTTTTGAATCTTGGAGTGGATAGAAGAAAAGGAAAGAAAAAATACGGAATAAAACCAACTATCTTATATAACAACAGTTGAAGCAGATAAAAATTTCAATAATGTCTTCAAGGGGAAACATCATGACAGTTGTGTAACCTGGTTGTTATTGATTAACAATACTTGCAGAATAACGTCGTTGTGGAAAAACTAATCCAACATTTTATTTTGACAAGAAAAGAAGTCAATAAAAGAAACATAATAGAAAAAAACAATAATTGCATAAATGAAACAACATAAATGAAATAACAACAATGTAAAATCAAATCAAATAAAACAAACTATAATCTAGAAAACATTCCATACAACATTTAAACTTTTAAGTTGGTTCCACATGGTTTTTTAAGTGGGAACCGTTGGTGATATAGGAAAACAATCACTCTTGCAAGTCCTTTAGGATATAGGAATTTGTGCCCAAGACACAAGTTATCTTAAAAGGACCCAACCATAACTTTTGGAACTTTGAATGCTTTCCTCTATCAGTATGAGTTGAATCCCACAACAATACCTTCTCATTAACCTTAATTTTGACAGCTTTGGCACTTTTATTGAAATATATTTTAACAGTTTGTTGTCTTCTCTTTATATTATCCAAGGGAAATGTCCTTTGTTCCTCTAAAGCCAAAAGTGCATTCATTCTTTGAGAGATATAGAAATAATTTAATTCTTCAACCTGTAGCATTAGCCTTAGAGAAGAAAGTTCCAGCTCTGTAGGAAGAATGTATTCTTGACCATAAAAAAGCTAGAAAGGAGTGCAACCAGTGCTCACCTTGGTGGTAGTGTGATCTGTCCAAAGGGCATAAGTGAGGAGAGTGTGCCATTGACAAGGATTATCTTCATTTAATCATTCTAACTAGATTCTTATTCGTAGACTTGACTTTCTCATTTCCTTGGGGATAATAAGCTGATGAGGTAAAATGTTTAACCCCCAATTTAGCTAGAAACTAAGTCAGCTTAGCAAAAACAAACATGGGACCGTTGTCTGTAATAATTTCCAAAGGAAGACCAAATCTGGAATAAATATTAGTCTCAAGGAAAGAAATCACCTGCTCATCCTACAAATGCTTAAGTGGGACAACTTCAATCCATTTCATAAAATAATATGTGGTTGTCAAAATAAACACGTGCCCTGCTGAATATGGAGGATTAATAGAACCAATAAATTCCAGACCCCATTTTGAAAAAGGAAAGTCAGGGAGGACATGTTGTAAAGGCATATAAGAAATACGTTCTTTCCCAACAAACTTCTAGCACTTGTCACAAGATCTTGAAAAATTATAAGAATCACGAAAGATTGAAGGCCAATAGTACCCTTTTTTGATATTTTTGAAAGTTGTAGTTTTAGTAGAAAAGTGACCTCCTACATGAATAACAGAATTTGAAGATCCATGAGTCTCTTGTAACAATTTCTCTTCTTCCTCATTGTTCACACAGCAAAGTAACATACCATTGGCATATCTCCTAAACAAGAAGTCTCCTAAAATGATGTATCTAGAAGATTCGAGATGGAGCCTTCTTCTTTGATGAGTATCCAAATTATCTGGGCATCTTTTATTTTGCAAGTAATACACTGAATCCTTGTACCAGGGATGTTCAGCTACAGGAAGGATTTGACTGTCAATATAAAATAGTGCTAACAGAGAACTATTTTGTTCATCAATTTATTCACTTGCTTTTGCATGCTGAGCTAAGTGAAGGGATAAGCCATGTCCCTTGATGGTATTAGAAGTCATGATAGTTAAATCATGCTCCTGGATCTTGGAAAGACAATGTGCAAGCTTCCCTGAAAGATAATTCTGTGAGAGAAAAAAATTGACAGCATGTAAAGGGACTTTTACTAGTGTGTGCTTACCTAAGATAAAGTGGCGAAATTTTTCAACAACCTTAACAAGAGCAAAATCATGTTTTTCAATACAAGAATATTTAAAATCATCATCTGACAAGATTTGACTCATGTAAGCTATTGGTTTCTCATTAACTTGGTCATCAAATTGCATGAGGATAGCAAAAAATGCTTCCTCTGTGGCATTAGTATATATAAGAAATTCTTTCTCAAAATCTGACTTCGCCAAAACCGGTGCGGAATTGATTGCCTTCTTGATACTTACGAAATCATTTTCGACATCATCAGTCCAAGAAAAGTAACGATCTCTCTTAAGTAGATTATGAATTGGTTTGACCATTAAATCAAAATTAGGAACAAACCTATGGACAAAGTTGATAATACCGATAAAGGCTTGAACCTATTTCTTGGAAGTAGGAGCAGGAATATTTAGGATAGAAGCAATTCTTTCGGGATCAATGCTTATTCATGAATCAGAGACAATGTTTCCAAGGATATTTCCCTTGGTAACATCGAAAATAGACTTAGAAGGATTTAAAGAAATGCCAAATTTCATGCATCGCATGAGAACCCTTTTAAGATGACCAAAATGATCTGATCGGTTTTTTTAATACACACTTAAGTCATCAAGAAAAATATGAATAATTTTTCGCATCAAATTGTCAAAATCTATTTGCATAGCTCTTTGGAAAGTGACACTTTCATTAGATAAGCTAAAAGGCATACATTCATAAGTGAAAGTGCCCCAATGTGTAATAAAAGTGGCTTTATATTTATCTGTCCTTTTTACCTTGATCTGGTTGTAACTAGAAAAATCATCAAGGACATCATTTGTGACCCTGCAACTTGTTGCAAATTCATTTCCATATTAGGGAGAGGAAAATGGTATTTTATACTAGCTCTATTCAATGCACGAAAATCAATGCATAATCTGATCTGACCGGTTGTTTTCCGAACGGGAACCAAATTGGAAACCCACTTCGAATACCTATCATGGAAAATTATCCCATCTTTCAAGAGTTTTTCCAACTCCTTTTGAATAGTTGCTTCCAGTGCAGGGTTCATGGGTCTTTGTTTTTGCCTAACCAATTTTATTCCCTTCTCTATAGGAATGGCATGATGTATAAGAGCAGGATCAAAACCATGAAGATCCTCATAAGAAAAAGAAAAAACATCTTAAAATTCATGAAGTAACTCAGTGAACTTCATTTTTTCTTCATCAGAACATTGGGCACCTATCTTAAAATTATTTGGACAATCGGGTGTCCCAATGTTCAAGGAAATGGCTTCACCCACTTTCCTTTTTGAATCCTCTTCTTTATGTTTTTCTTTGTTGCCTACATCACTCGATGAAAATGAAATTTCTAGAGGACTCAAGCCCTTCAGAATTTTGTTATCTTCCATTGATATAATCTCCTTAGGCTTATAAGGTTCATTTTGTATGAAAGCACATATGCTCTCATCACTAGGGAAGATCTGCCATGACTCTACATTTTTAGGGATATGTGGACAATACAAAGATTCAAAGGTGCAATTAGGCCTTTTTGGCAGAAGTTGTCGAGTAGGAGAGGCTACAAAAACAACTACCCTATTAGTCATTGATTTCAATTCCCTTTTAACATGAGTGATGTTGAAAGATATCAAGTTCGAGATAAGTGCCAAAACAGTTTGGTTGTAACATTTCATTAACTTGTTTCTAGGAGAATATATCTTACGTACAACGTTTACAACAAGTTCGGAGTCCCCAAAAATTGTAAGGTGACCACAACTTAAATTTATAGGCATTTTCAATGCCTAGCAGTAACACTTCAAATTCGGTGACGTTGTTTTTGCAAGAAAACTCTAACCTATAGGAAAAGTTGTGAATTTTACCCATAGGAGAGTACAAGATAATGCCATCTCCATTTCCTTCATTGGAGCATGAACCATCAAAGTGCATATGCCACATCCCATCCTCTATGTCAATTTGTTCCAAGGTAGTTTTGTCCTCATCTGCAAAGATGGAATACACTCCTAGGTCCTCTTCAATATAATTTACATTAGGGTGTGGGATACTTTCAATATAAGGTAAAATTATTTTCTCCCTTAGGACTATGATGTTCTTCCCATTCCAAGGAACGGATAAGTGTGTCCCGTCGAGTGAGAGGTATCCACCTGTCAAATATTGCCAATATCTTCCTAAGATGATTAAATAATTACTCACTGGCGTGTCGAGGAAACACATGATGTGTCCAATCTAATATAAATAAAGGTGATTTCCCCATTGAGGAAACACAACACACATGTGATTTTGGAAATTTTCAGCAAGTACATGTTCTAGGGCTGAAGTGCACACCTCTCTTGGGCTCTAGCCTTCTTGGTTTTTGAGAGCACCCTTTTGTGTGCTAGGTTTATGGTGTGGGAGGTATTTCTCTTGAGAATATAACAAAGGATTGTTGGGTTTTCTTCCCTTGTTGAGAAGGGTTTCCCAAGATATTTATTTTGTTCTTGTGCATGGTATTTCTTCTTGTGATCTTGGTTATTGCAGCAATTGTTAATGGTGTAGTTGCATTTGTCTATGGTTCAATTAAATGCTAAAAAATTAATTAAACCTCATGCTTGAGCCTAACATAGTGAAAATTCAACATGAAGGACATTGGTCTACTGCAAAAAGAGTTCTAAAATACTTGAAGGGAATTCAAGACTTTGGACTCAAGTATTCTAAGGTGGATGACTTCAACCTAATTAGATATTTTGATTCATACTTTGATGGGGATAAAAAAATAGAGTATCAACTTTAGGATATCTCATGAGTCTTGAATCAACAACTATCTCATATAGATCACACAAACAATTTGTTCCAACAAATTTCACAACAGAGGGAAAATATGTGGCAGTTGTAGAAGCAACAAAGGAAATTGTGTGGCTCAGGCAAATACTTGAATATTTGAACGAGAAACATATGAAATCTACTCCTCTTATAGTTGAAAATTCCCAAATTACATGATCAAACCAAGAACATCAACACAAAATACCATCTAATTCGATATCATGTAGAGGCAAAGATTATTCACTTGAGACATTATTCCATAAATGAGAAAATTGTGGACATCTTCACCAAAGCGCTAGGAAGAGAAAAAATTGGAAATTTCAGAACAATGTTTGGACTAAAAAAAAAACCTTTGGATTAAGGGGGGGAATGTTGGATACCAAATCCTTGTGATTATGGTATTTTGTAAATGGTATTGTAAATATTATTTAGAGGAAATATGAAGAGTTGTAGGTGAATAGGAAGAGTCATTTGGACCTCTTGGAAGAGGAACCCAAAGTTCATCCCAACTTGTATTTATGAATTTGTCACATTAATTTAAAGGATTCAAGTGTGGATTTGATTATTCCTATGTCCATACCTAGCCTGAAAATACCCATCTCCATCTATGTTATATATACAAATAAATATATATGTATACCCATTTCCAAATCATATCATTTAACCTACCATTCCATTACATCCATCATTTGTTGCACTTCATATATCATCCATATCATCATTGGACAACACCTTACCCATTATTTTCCATCCTTCACCAACATCCTAGAACAATTTGGGATTCAAAATGGTCACCTATAGGTTTCAATTGGAAAACCTACAACACATACACATTTCTACAAGAAATCCTATACATAGCTACAAGCAACTACAAGAAGATAATTTTTCAAAAACCGACATTACAACCTTCAACAACAAGCATTCACATGGCCACAACAAGATCCAAAAGTGAAGAAAATACATATAAATAACCTACATGATCCCCTACAGAACTACAGGATCCACTGCAACCTACATAGAATCCTACAATAAGTTCAAAGACAAGTGTTATTAGCATTCAACATCCAAAGGACAACTAGAGATCTACTCGAACAACAAATAAATCAAGCATATCTATATTATAATGTACCACTCTCTATAAACACTCTCTCCTTACTCATTATTTGATTGTAAAATAACCATTAAAATATATTGTGCATGGTCAAAAACAAATTAAACAATGCAAAACTGATCAAAATGAGGAGGGCCTCGATCTTCCACGTGGGGGGGGAACCCTTTTTATTATATAATATAAGAGGAATGGTAACATCGGCATGTTGAGATTATTAAAGGAACCAAAATAATATACAATCTAAGGATGAGACAAAAAGGTTCATTAAAAACAATACGAGTGAAAAAGGAGTTAATGATCCACCACCCTCGATATTCACTCAAACGAAAAATAATTTTACCCAACTCATGCAATCAGCGCCACAAACTCCCAAGCATGGAGAGAAACATCAAAGGTCAATTTTTTTTATTGTTATCATAATACCCAAAATTTACTAATTTTATTTGAAGAACAGTGAAAACCTATAGACCACACTGTACATGATACAATATAAGCATGGGAAATGTTCTAAGTGATATCATACCCTTGTTCACACCTCTAATGTTAAAAATCAAGATGCCAATGATGCTAAAAAAAAATATTTCTTATCTATGCAGAGCGAGTTGAAAATAAAAATGGTGTCAAGATATAAAGCCTCCCTGAACCCTGGCCTAAAGTATCTTGCCATCTAGTCAAGTACATCACATGTGAGGGAAGTCTCAATGGCATTCATGCTTATCACTTCAATTTCCTACATCAACTAAGAAACATATTCCACTAGAAACTAGAGGAAAACTTTAGTATACCTTGTTTCTTATTCCAATCCTTGAGAGAAATGAGTTTCAAGGTACAAAGAGGGAAACCAAAAACCTTGGCACACCATGGCATCATAAAACTTGTAGTTTGTGAAGCCGTGGATAATCTAAGGATCAAATCCTCTTAGGGGGACTTTGTAGACATGGATAAACTAAAAAATTTAGAAGTACAACAAGATATGAAATAATCAAGCCCTAAGAGAAAAAAGGATGTGAAAGTGAAAAAGGAAATTAGCAACCCGAGATCCTCCAAGCAGAAGAAAAAACAAAAAAAGGTAAAATCAGAACCAACATATAAAGAAGTGGTTGTTACTCTAGTCAAACTAAGGACACCTCCAACTATTCCCTCAAAAATAAAAGAAAATAAAATAGTCCTACAACATGGTGGCCACTTCTATGGGAGGAAATGAACAAGGTCATATATCACTTCTAAAATGATAACCCCTCTCTCTTCCTCTATAGTTAACATAGAGGACTCTCCCAGTTCTATAGGAATCCCATTAGCGGCACCAGGGGAGGATAAAACACCAACAAGAATCCTACTACATAACACCTTGAAATAATTGGAGAATTCCAGGGAAGAGGCCCTTGAATGAAAAAGAATGATAGAGGTCAAGAAAAAGAAAGGTAAACAAAAATAAGGCAACACAAGAAATCTAGAGCAACAGCTCCAACACCTACAACAAAATCTCTAGATTATGAAGATTCAAGAAGCAAATAACAACAAAAATTCACTCCTAGAGAATCAATCTTTGAAAAAGGAATTAGAGCATACTAAAGAGAAGTTGACCCAAAATAACAAGGTGGAAAGAATCGGGGCATCTTTGTCTAATATGGCCCAATTATCACAAGAATTGCTAATATGCAAAAAAACAGTAAAAGTATATACATTTTTTCCTTAAGGAGCAATGGTACAAATTTCAAATAGACAGCCTAGAATAACATGTAGGATTCAAAATAGAAAATCCTAAGGAGCTTATGGATATTTCCCAAGCCAACAATGAGGAATAAAGGACCAAAATGTATAAGTTTCACTTACACAACCTTTCCCTTCCACACAATGACCTAAAAATGGATCCCAAATCCATATGTAGGGGATGTGCAACTAATGGCCTTGACATCTTGGCTCAAACACGAAGAGCTCAGGGCAACTGAGCTGAAAAAATATAGGGAAAAGCAGCTTCATATACCTCTATGGATAAAGGTTGAAGCCCCTAAACTAGAAGAGATCCTAGCCATACATGATTCCTTAGCCACGAATCAGGATGTAGCCCCCATTTTGGAAGAAAAATAAGTCAAAGATATGGCTCACTTTGAAGACACCCTAAGGATATTAGGGGAGGAGTTATCCTAGGATTGTCCAAAAAAATGGCACTCTCTACCACATAGCCTCCAACTAAGGGATCCTAACTCACCAAAGTCCCTTCAAGCTACACTTTTCAGAACTTCCCTCTACAAAGAATCCACAAGGAAGTTAAAGGTAAGATGGGTTTGATTTAAACTTAGTCATCATCTCCTTTTAAAGCCTTCACCTCCAGTGGAATTGGAGAGAGAAAAAGAGGAGGATTGGTAAGAAGTTGAGGAAACAATAAGGTACCATAAGAAGGTAGCCACCACCAAGTATATACCAAGGGATATCAGGAAAATGTGCAAGGAACAATAAAAATTGAGTAGGGAAGACACATCATCATTTGTATTTCACCATAGTGTGCAAATATTCAGATAGGGGGTGATGATGGCCCTCCATATTGTCTATCATAAGGCTCATCAATAACACTTTTTGATCCCATTTGTACCTATGAAACTCATCTTTGTTACCATGCTTAATATGAAATTATGTTTTCTTGCAATAGATTAATGAGTAGGTTGATATTGTTAATTAGATTAATTGTGTACTTATATTTATGCTCGATTTCATGATAAATGTGTGTATGATCCACATGAGGATTTATTCTCCAAGTGAACATTGAGGGAAAAGAGGGACTTTGTCTCGTCGTCTTATTCCAAAATATTACAAGTCCTTTAAGACACCCTATCTAGCTCACTCTTGCAAACTGTTGATCCAAGAAACAAACTTTGTCAAGGGAACTGGTTTCTAGAACCAGGGACCTTAATTTTAGGGATATAGGGGATAGTATCCCTTCAATCAAGGAGTGGTTGAAGGGTCGAACTAATGTTAGTTCCTAGTATAAGAATAGCTTAGGGATTAGCCTTGAGGTAGTTATTTAATTATTGTAATCATTTGCATGCTATTGAGAATGCTATGAACATAAATAACATAAATATATTCAAAATAATATAAATAATAATTAATTAATTAATGAAAAGATGTGTTTTATTAGAAAGACATGATTATTAAGGAAATGGCACTTTGCATAGGTATATATAATGGGGCTTGTTATCGCACAGTTTGTAGGAAGGGTTTAGGTAGCTTGAGTCAAGGCTTCAAACTGGCATAACA
>SNQJ01S0122503.1:0-24577 GCA_010110895.2 Picea sitchensis | reverse complement strand
TCGTTGGTCGTGTCATGCATATGTTCAAGAGAAGTCCATCTAAAACCTCTATTGAGTCGGCCATCTGCAGTTGTCCATTTTCTTCGTGTCGGCCTTCCCTGTGTCCAGTCCAATTTACATCATACTCTGTTTCATTTTCAAAATCTGTTACTCATTTCGTGTCATTGATGGGGGATACATCAAGGCCCTCCTGTGACGAGTTTTGTTCCGTCGACTTCAACGCATTATCCGGAATCAAGACTTAGAAATCATTCAGTACCTTGGAGCTTGCATGCCTCAATGGCAAGTTTCCTCGCTTTCGACAGTGGGTTTGCATCATTGACCCCTGATCGGAAGATTCTGTCGATTGTTCAACATCAACTCATTTATTCACAGTCAATGGGTTGTACTGTAGTACCTTGGGAGTCATTGTCATCAATGGTGATTTCCCTCGCACTTGTTAACGGTTACGTCAATGACCGGTAATCAAGTGGTTTCTACCATGTTCGACTTCGACACATGTAATCACATGGTCAGATTCATACTTTGCATGATGGGATTGAAGACCGTGGATATTGTCTTAAGTGATCCAGGTTGTGATGGATTATGTATGATTTGCGACACATAGATCCACTGTGTATATTTCGTGGCTATGTCGTCTTGATTGAAAATTTGTCGCATAGATCCACAGTGTATTCAGGTGGCTATGCTATATTGTGATGACATGGATCCATAGTGTATGATTGGTGGCCATGACCTTTGTTTATGATGTTATCAATCTATGATCTGAGTATGGGAATGCCTACCTCAACAATTGGTATACATGATATTCTGTCGATGCTTGGATGTTTGCAGGTTTCCGATTAGATGTGCTCTTGGTTCTTAACACACACATGCAACTTACAAAGTCTATTGACTGTCACTGGTTCCACTCTCAGACTTTAGGGGGCATTCTGTTATCCACAATTTTGGTCATCGTGATGATGTTATGATGATGGAAAATCAAGCTCTTCACTAAGAACACTTTCCTGAGAAAAGTTACATTTGTCTGCTTCCAGAAATCATACTTTTAAGAGAGGTTCGCAGGCTACCTATATATTTTCCTGCAAGAATGCCTGATTCTCGTAGGCTGCATTAAGCTGGAGTGCGAGGGGTTCACACTGTACCTAACTCTCAGGGTGCGAACATCTTCCAAAAGGAGGAAAAAGATAAATTCTCGAGCCTTCTAGAAGGGAATCTTCTAGAAGGATGAGTTGGATTTCGAATGGTTATTCAGGTGCTGGCATTCCAGATATCTTGGGATCATTTCCTATCCAAGTAACTAATCTATCTTCTCCTATATATTGAGGATATTTTTCATGGAAAAGGTTAAGAAGAAGCAAGCTAGCAAGAGATTGATTGGAGAATTATTGAAAGCCTGTATGAAGGACTGATGCTACAGCAGCTGGAGACACCAGTAAGGTCATCAAAAGTGGTTGATTTTCTTCATGCATGAGCAAGTGTGTGTGTCAGAGCTAGGAGCCATCGAAAGGAGATATACAACATCAAGGCTCAGGTTGTAAGTTTCACTTTCAATTAATTCAATATAGTAATATGTCCCTTTCCCATAAAGATGATATCACTTTATTACATAACTCCTTGATCATATGTATAGATTAGCTATTGAATATATTGATTGGATTTCACTTCGATTGGTTTGTACTGTTGGGATATGAACGACACAAGAGAATTGGAGCGAATCTTGGAACAACAGAGACCCAAGAAAAGCGTTCATAAGGTATGTCCATTATCCTTGTCTCTTAGTTCATTCAATAGGCTAGATCTAGGGAAAGTGTATTATTTTGTCATGTTTTGTTCTAGGTCCAGGTGGATTTAGGGAGATCGGTTTGTGTCTGCACTTACGGATTAATCCTGAAACAACAGTCCTTATCCAACTTGTTGACGAGGTAGCTCGCCCAATTCATCTGCATCCCTTCAACTCACTTCCCTGCGAGGTCGACTACGAACCCTGTAAATTACGTTGGTTTGTTCTTCCTGACAAGCTTGCCAGTGATCAATTGAAAAGCTAGCGCACGATGCCATCTTAGATGGAGGCTACCTTGTAGACTTGCTTCCCCTTCTCCACATCACCGTAAGTTTCCTTTATACGCTGTGTCAGGGAGTGATCTGTAGCCTTCCCTAGATAGAACTGGTGAGGGTCTGGTCCCTGCACGCTCAATCCAGTGATCATGTGGATCAACGTCAGATCTATAGTCACGTGCGTTTCTAACCAGAGATAACCTCCATGGTAGCACGACAAGAGGATTTTAATGCACGTGTTAACCTCTTGATGTCTGCTGAAGTGGGGTATCCTCATGACGTTGAGGATGGTGGACCTTGCGATCTCATTGATCCATGGCTGGGGGACTATATTTGACTTCTTCCCAGTGGTCTTTGTAAAGTACCTATGCAGTGCGAGCAACGCATAATTCTTCCTATATCCTAGGTTAAATTCGTTGATCTTAAGATTAGGGATCAATCCTAGTTGCAGTCTAATTGCGCATATCTCATTTAGGAGGTACACAGTGATGAAAATGTACTCAAAGTCACACGGGGTGCTGTCACGACTAACTGCGCCAGCCAGAGGTGGGATGTAGTGGGGCAAGACCAATGGGATTAGCTTCGTGTTCGTCAGGTCGTCGTGCTGCTTGCTTCTCTTCTCTGTCGCAGTTCGGGATAGCCTAGATCGGAATCCAGTCGAGGGGGATTCTTGCAATCCTTCCATCACTAAGGCCTGAACTCCTGTGAACATGACCTTCTCATCCATAAGGTCGATCAATATCTTTTCTATGGATTTCTTTACTACGCTAAGGTCTCCCAATATGCACGCTCATGATCAAATTACTCGGGGAAGCGAATAGACACTCAAGGTAAGAAAAACGGGTGGAGAGGTCTCAAAAGAACAACACAGTAGAAATCGATTCTCTGTTAGCTCAGATAATCACAATTTGCAAAAAAAATTGTAGCTAAGATCTCTGGTAAATTGATGTCTCTATGATCATTCAATGTTTCTTTAAGTTGTAATAACATAGTCTCTAATTCTGTCTGATTATTTAGCATATCCTTAGTTTCTTGACCTTCTTCATGGTTTTCTTGTCTCAAGTTCATCTTTTAAACTTTAGACATCATTCTAAAGAAATCCAAAACCTCATGATCAACAACTTTAAACCAAAGAAAAATAGGACCTCTACCAGGGAATTCCTTAGCAAGATGTCCCAGTCTTCTACAACTATAACAAAATTTCAATCCTCTCTTTCTCTTAAATGATCCCAAACCTTTCTTGATACGGATGGATCTAGAGAACATCAAAGAAGTTTCATAAGTGTCCTGGAACACACATAATCGACCCAGGATGCTCAGAATGGCTTCCGCAGACAAAAAAAGCGCAAAACTAAAAGTTCCCAAAATTCCATTAAAATGACATGATCACAAAGAGCACGTCATAATATTTCTAACGGCGCAAATGACTCATCAAATAGAGTTATGGATCAAAAGTTATAAGAGATCAAAGTTCTGGTCAACCCAACCCAGTCAGCAGGGATGAGTCAACATCTGTATTGTTGACATCATCATCTGTACGGATGATGTTAGTGTCTGTAAAACCTACATGGAAAGTGTAGAGTGACATGTGTCATGATGATGTCAGCATGCCACATGGAAACACCAGAAGTTGCCACGTGTCACTCAAATTTGTCCTTTTCAGGGTGCCACATGGACGAGTAAAATATGACATGTGGCACCCCAGGTGACACCATGTGGCACCACCCAGAAGGTGCCATGTGTCCAATATGACATGGAGGTCTTGTACAAGGGTGACGTCAGCAACCAAGTGTTATAACCCTAATTTTCACCAGACATACTTACCTAACATCAGGCCATCCCATATGCCTTCTCTGCCAAGCCAGTATTGAACAACTCTTCTTGCAAACACCCTTTTTAAAGGCCCACGTGACCTACTCCACTAATGCATGAGTGTACACGCTAGCTGCCTCACTATAGCCTGCATGTACCTACAAAAGCACAAAAAAAGGAAAGTTGTTGATGAAACACACAACTTTGGGTAAGTTAACTAAACCTTTTGGCCATGCATGGCCGGTCATTCGACCAAATACCTAGATCCTTATAGCCTATAAAAGAAGGGGTAAGGGTCCCATTTGAAAAAAGGAAAAAAAATAAACTATACCCAATTGAGTATTCCCCTTGTCCCAACCTTTAGCCATCCTTTTGCAAAGAGAAGTATAGAGAAAAGCAGTTGGAGGACAGTTGAAGAGGAGCCCAGGACCAGTTGAAGAGGAGCGGTGCTGACCACATATTGTAAGTTTACTCTTGTGAAGATTAATACAAAAAGGAATACTTTTCCCGTCCCTCCATATCATGTGTTCAAGTTGAATATTTATTTTATGATATTTTCACAACTAACCCAACAATTAATATATGAAATGCATGTTCGCAGCTTTTTGTTTGTTCATGTGTGAATGTAGGTCAGCTTTGGGAGGAGGCTTGCAATCAAAGAGTGAGTGAAAGAAAATGGATCGACATCAAACGAAGGACTCAAGGTAGAGTTACCGAATCCTATTTATACCTTTGTATTACATGAATGTGGGGTTTTGTGTTGGGAGAATAGAAAAGAGTAGAAGCCTTTGAAATGGTCATTTTCTGCATGCATTATTAGAGCCCTTAAATGCTAAGTCCATAGGAGGGATTCCCACCCACAACAGAATTGGTGAACATACTAGGGATCTCTAGGGTTTCTGGGAGTCCTTTTTGGGTATTTTAAAAAAAAATTGTTTCATTACTTGTTTTTAGAGTTTCTGCAAAAGTCTGAGCGAGCAAGGATTCTGGTCTTCCATACCAGTTATTCCTTCTTACTTTGCTTGGCTGCATTTTCTTTTACGGGAAGTCAAAGAGGTACACTCGGCTTGTATAGGGCTTGCATGTGTGTACACACGCCCAACCTTCACACAACCCGTGTGGACACGCTAGCTGATGAAGTTACAGTAGTGTGGCTAGGTTCAGAATGTTTTTATTAAAGAGGCAGTCATCCTCTTCCCTGTCAGAAGTGATCCTTCTCAGGGGTTTTTTGAAACTCATTCTGGTCTCTGTTTTTGCAGTTTGTAGCTTAGGTACCATCTCAGATTGGTTTTGTTCTATGAAATTTTCCTTGAATTGTTTTTTATTTTTTGACAAAGTAAGCTTCTGAGTCTTCAAGAGATTCTGGTTCTCAATACCAGTAGTCTCTGCCAGTTCTTGATTGCTTGTCTTGTCATTTTTTGAAGAGTTGCAGAGGTACACGCGTCCTTCATAAGGTATGAATGTGTGTACAGGCGTTGTGACCTTACACAGCTCGTGTGCACACACTAGTTGTTGAACTGTCAACAGTGTGCCTGTTGAGAAAATTTGTGTTTAAGGGAGGCAGTCATTCTTTTCCTTGTCAAGAGTGATACCTCTCAAGGTTCTTGGTCTTCATCATAGTAGTCAACAACTTAGGTCTGATCACAACAATAACTTTCTTTTTCATTAAAAAGTTTTCCTAAAATTTGTTTTCTTTCATAGGGTTTTTAAACAAGTGTGAGAGTCCGCTTTCATCAGTTTGTGTGTTATTGTCAGTAACTCTTTGCAATATGCACTTAGGCCAGGAGTTTTCTTGGTCTTTACTCATCGTTATTTTTCCTTTTTTCTTTGGGAGCACTAAATAAAAAAATAAAAAAACATTTATTACTTGGTTTGTTTAAGTAGTTGTTGGTTTGCATTAATAACCAGGAAAAGTTTTTTCTTTCATAGGTTCTTGGTTGTTTACTAAGGACAATAAGTAGCTCGTAGTAGAGAAAAATCTTTTTTTGAGTTTGTTGTTCAAATATCTTAGAAAAAAAATTAGTTTGAAAAGTTGATTAAGAATTGTGTCAAGAAGAAGTTATTTTGTTTCCATCTTTCTTTTTATCTTTTCTTTCGTCTCTCACAACATCATTAGTTTCAATTTCATAACCTTTGACTTAAGACAAGCCATAAAAAATAACGATTAATTAAAATCAACTAGACTTTATGTTTGTATGGTCCATCAATTAGTCTAGGCTAGAGCCTTGATTTAGGTTGGAGAGGAAACTCTTCAAGGCTGAAAAACATACATAAGAGTCTGTGCTAGGGAGTGTTAAAAGTCTGGTATCGTTAAAGTTATCTGGGACCCCCCTCTAACACAGGGGCTAAACATGAAGTCATGTGAGGAAAGGTAGTGGAGATAACCCCTCCAAAGCCATACCAAGCGTAGTGGGGAACACATATAGAGGGCTTGTTTTTGGATTCCGACGATTGCATTTGCCATGGAGCTTCATGGGTCTCGAATCCATTCAAGGTCCTTAGTTGTCTTCCGGACCACTTTATTTCAATACCCTTGACAGGTTTTGGGCTTGGTACCCTGCTCATTGCGGTCCACGCAACTGTCGACTGTACCCGCCTGGTGACTGTTCACGCGCGGGCAACCTAGTTTCCATAATTTTAGGGATTTACACAGGTGACTGCAGGGGTAGACCACGTTACCTAGGATAGAAATTGGGCCACATTTTGCAAAGTATACTCGAAGTTTGATTATGTGTTCAAGTTGCACTTGCACCGGTAAGTTTCTCTAGTGTTGGTTGTTTAACTGTTCTTCCAAATAGTTTAGTCATTGCTTGTTTTATCTCGTAGGGACTTTTTCTAGTGTGTGTTGTTTTTGAATGAATAGAAAGCCCTAGTGTGTCTTTTATCTTCTCACACAGTGGAGGATCACGAGCTCTGCTGGTCATGAAGGCTTTGTGGCCTGCCACCGGTTACACTGGAGCCACCCCCGCCACCGCTAAGGCGAAAGCTAGACCAACAAGGGTCTTTTGAATCGACCAGGTCATAGGAAACTGTACCCAACCAACATCTGGAGGAACCAACTATTTAATACCTTAGAGTGGAATATCTTGGTCCACTCGAAACTCCAACCACTGATATTTCGGTGCCCATCATCGTACAGATTTATCCTTACGAGCACCAGAAAGAATCACATGCAGCAATGGAAACAAATGCTTCGACTTCTTCTAGGAATTCTTCTATTCCCACCATGACTGCCACCACAGGGGTTGTTCCACCTCCTAACCCACCATCGTCAGTCCGAGCCACCATGGTATCGACTATCTCTACCTCGAGTAGTGGTCTAATCCTGTCTTTGGCGATGGCCACTTCTCCTTTCACATAGAGTGCGACAGACCCTCCATTCTCATATGGGATGCCTAGCTCAGGTACAAGCCCTGTACTATCCTACTCCACTATACAAACTTTAGGTCTGGGGGCAGGGAGCTCTAACGATCCTTTGCAAGGACCCATGGGGGGCACTTCCGCTCCCTTTAATGCTTTCCCTTATGGGGGAGGTCATATACCTCCTTCTTCCCCTTCACTCGGTGGTACCCACCAACAATCCGTTAGGCCAAACACACACCATAGTTCATTTAGAATAGGGAGTCAAGGACCACCTTCTCATAATATGTCGGTAGGTTCAACATTGTTTTCTTTGTTTGGTGTGTTTGGTAACAATGCTTTCTAGTCAGCTGCTTTCCCGACTGGGGGTGTTGCGCCTCTTTTGTCACCTAAATGAGCAAAACAGAGGTGCTTACAAGATTAGTTGGGTTAGTTAAGAAAGACATCAGTAAAGGAAAGGGTTAGAAAAAGAAACATAAAAGACTAAGCTAAGAATTAAACTAAGAAATGAAAGAACAACTAAACTATTGAGCATAAGGACATAAGAACAAAAAACCAATAAGACTCATGTCACCAATGTCAAGGATTATATTAATGAAAAGAAAACACCAAGAAGAAAGAGGACGTTGGGTCCCTTCTTCCTCCAAGGAAGGGCTCTTGGACCCCCACAACTAAGCTCTTCTTACAAATTTGAAAGAAATGGTGAAAGAATCCCAAGCTAATCCACTCAAGAGGTGAGATGGATTGCCCAAATGTAATGATGCTAGTATGCTCTTGATGAGAAAAGAGGATTCCCCAAGAGAATAGTAGCAGCATAACCTTGCAAATGAATTCCTTGAAAATGTAGTGCACCCATGGTTTTGTTTTATAGAACCACTTTGAGGTATTGTGTAACCATCTTATAGTGTGAAAAGGGGTTGTTTAGGGCATTTTTAGGTATTTGACCAGCCACCCAGTCGGATCCAGCTGAGATTTGGATGTCAAATCAACTTGGAAGCTATACCAAAAGTGGGTGGGAGGCCGACCAATCTCATAAATGTGTCGTTCTCAGGTGTGCGCGGCTTTTAGCAACCACAGTCACGCATCGTGCACATGTGTGCTTTTCGTGCATTTATGAATGACGCATGTGCATGTGTGCCCTATGTAGTCATAGCACACCTTAATTTTATAACTGGTTGTATAGTTTTTGACCTTTTGGAAATGATTTTTTGGTAATTTTGGTCCATGGGTGAACTCATAACTGTTTGAAGATGTTGTATTCCTGTAACCATTTGTGAATGAAATTTCAATGATAAGGGGGCAACCCCAGTTACAGACAACCTAATCCTATCCAGGGTACTATTCCTACATAGGGGGCAAACCCAGGAACTTCTTCCGCATCAGGACCTTGGAATTCTTGGCAGGGATTAGTTCCCTTGTCAGGAATGTCGATCTGGGGAAATTACTTTCACAACCAATGGAACCTTGGACAAGGTGTAGTACATATGCCCATGGGATCGGCATGGGGCAACCCTTCCCAAAGTCCTCTGAATGTAATGCATGCCCAACCATCTACATCCTATTTCGGGAATCAGTCGATGATGTCTCCTCAAACACAAAATCCATACGTTGTTCATGGCCATGGTTTTTACCAGAACCCCAGCCAGCAACCCAACTTTTCCTGGCAACTTGGTGCCAGTCAAACTCTAGGCCCCTTTTTCCATGGTTATCACCAACAACCCAAACTACCTTTCCTGGCAACCTTGCATTTTCCAGACTTAACAAGGTTGTTAATGACTCTATCTGTCACGATTCACGTTGGCCTCCTGTGCCGACAAAGTTTCCTTCGGACATACCCAAGTTCGAAGCCAAGCCTAATGAAGATCCAGGAGATCATGTGACTACTTTTCACCTTTGGTGCTCATCTAATTCATTGAAAGACAACTTCATATAGTTGTGATTGTTTCAATGTACCCTCATTGGGAGTGACGGATAATGGTACATTGAGCTCGACCGCTCAAGATACTCTTCCTTCGGTGAATTGGCAATGGATTTCCTAAACCATTTCCAATTACTTGCGAGATACGAAGCTGGCACAAAATTTCTAGCCAATTTCGAATAGACAAAAGTGAACCATATCTCTGATCACATCCGAGAGTGGAGACACCGAAAGAGTTTGATTAAGGTGCCAGTCCCACCAGCATTCCTGCTATAGTGGTTCCTTAAGTCTTTGGTCCCACAGTTATCCAAAGACGTCGCAACGACGGGAGTGTTTTCCAAATAATATGCAATCATGAGAGATCAACAACTTGAGCTAATATATTCTCAATCTCGTCTATCATACAAGATATTGCCAGATGCACCACGATCAATACTTGATAAAACCAGATAGAGGGTTGGACCACATGTCGATGGTATTGTTGGTTCAACACAAACAAAGCCTGCTGAACAACTGACGAAACAATTACAACAATTGTCTATCCAGCATACAACGACCAACCATACTACTGTTCCGGCTGTTCCCCCTACCCAAACGTCAGATGTACACAGTGTGCAATCGACAAATCTGAAGGCCACCCAACAGCCTGATGGAAATAAAAAACAACATAAGAAGGGTAAGGGGGATAAGAAACCCACTAATAATGTTGGCGGGGGCAACACCGAAAAAAGGAAGTCGAGGTATCTGTGTAATCTGTGTGCGGAAGACCACCCGACTCACCAATTCCCTCGGCTTGCAGAGGCCCAAAAGTTATTGTCACATCAACAACCTATTGTGTTAACAAACCCTTTTCAACATGGACAAAATCTAATTCAAGCCTCTACAAGCGCAGAAGGGGGTAGTCAAGGACCCCCTCCATCTTCAAACAATCCTGCATCCATGAATGTGTATATGATGAAAGGTGATGCCTATATATTGACTAGAGCACATGATTATAGCAAGCCAAGCACCTCTGAGAAAGGTAAAGAAGTTGAAACCCCATCTCTTCCTATCCAAACTGAGAATACATTGGGCGAAACCATGACACGCATCCCAAAGGTGTGTTTAAGAAAGCTTCTCACAAACCAAATGCAATGGCCACCCAGAACTACTCTGTGGTGTAGGATTTGTCTCAAACCCCTTGTGCGATGTCTGCTTTGGAAGTCCTCCAAAGCTACCCTTCCCAGAGAAAGACTCTGTTAGCCACTTTAGGATCCGCCGAGACTTGTAATCCGGGTACGATCATGCTTGATATGACTGACTTAAAACCTCGTCTTCCTTACCACGTAGCATTCCATATATTCATGGTTTATACCATGAAAACTTTTACTTGGAACATTTTTCGCACGGTGGTTGATGAGGGCGCCTCGACATGCATAATTTATTTGGCATGTTGGAAGGCCATTGGCCAGCCTATTTTGTCTCTGTCATCTACTCTTCTTACTGCTTTCGACGGTCGTTCATTCCAACCACATGGAATTATCCCCTCTTTTCCTATGCAGTTAGGAATGAAAACCATGTGTGTTGAGGTTGAAGTTGTCGACGCATATCTTGACTACAATCTCTTGTTAGGAAGGAGTTGGACCTATTCTACGCAAGCAGTAGTCGCTACAGTTTTCTGGGTCTTGTTGTTTCCACACGAGGGCTGGATTGTGACCATTGATCAGTTGTCTTTCTCTCATCCTGACCCTTCATTAGAGGTTTCTATGGTCCCAATGATTGACAAACCTCAACCCTGCGTCGTCAACATAGGGGTTGGTTTGTGCCCAACTTTGATGGGCACTTTCAATTACCCACCTCCTCAAGGTGATGTTAAGTTCATATCTGACCACCATAAGGTTGAGGTTTTCCAAGTTTTGTCATTTCGCATGACTTACTTCAATGATCCATGGATTCTTCCTCCCCCATCGACCACGATGGAAGGGATAGGGCACCATGGTATGCCCATGCCCTTGCCCGCCGCAGAAGTAGCGTACTCTTTAGTCCAGCAAGATTCCGCTAACCCCGATCCAACTCCCACACAATAGTTAGATCTGATTCTAGAGCCTATTTGGGCTCAAGGTTCCCTCGTTGATACAGATTCTTTAGACTTAGTCTTGCCCTCAGACGAAGAAATCATGGAAGCAATGACTAGTCTGGACAAACCTTGGGATGATCTCCATCACAGATCTTACTTCCTCCCACAGTTAAGCAGAATTGAGGCAAGGAAATTCACCTTGACTTTGATTGGAGATAGGTCTTGTCCTATTAATCCTTTGGCTACACATGTTGTTTATGCTGAGGGTAATATGGAAACCATCGCCAAAACTATACCTATAAACATCTCCAGAACCCCTGGCATCGTGGAGAATGTTTTCGTCGGAGATGACTGTTTCCCCGAAGAGATTCAAATATGCACAGATTTATTTAAGGAATTTTGCGACATTTTTTCTTGGTCTTACGAGGAAATGACAAGCATCAATCCAAAAATGGTTGAACATGAAATCACAACTTATCCTGATGCTAAGCCGGTTCAACAGAAGCTTCGTCTAGTTAATCCTAAGAAAGAAACAATTATTAAGGTTAAAGTGGAGAAACTTCTCAAGGCAAGTTTTATCTACCCCATCTATTTGATCCAATGGGTGTCAAACCTCATGCCGGTTAACAAAAAACAGGGTATGATTCACGTATGTACAAACTTCCATGATTTGAACAAGGCCTGTCCAAAAGATAATTTCCCCACACCATTTCTTGACTAGATAGTTGATGAATGTGCAGGTTGCGAGGCCTTTTCTTTCATGGATGGTTTTTCCGGATATAATCAAATACAAATCAAACCTGAAGACCAACACAAAACAACATTCATTTGTCCATGGGGTACGATGGTGTATTGTAATATGCTGTTCGGTCTGAAAAATGTTGGCGCTACCTTTCAGCTGCCCATGTCTTTTGCTTTCCATGATCTCAAACATATCGTTGAGGCCTACTTAGATGATTTAGCATCACGCTCTCATAAGAGAACTGATCATCCCACACACCTCCAACTTATCTTTGAGCGATGTCGCTACTTCCGGATTCGCTTGAATCCCAACAAATGCAGTTTTTGCGTGACGTTGGGTCATCTCTTAGGTTTCATAGTTTCAACAACAGGGATCATGGTCGATCCTCTCAAGGTTGAGGCAATAGTTCATTTTCCTCCCCCAAGTACAATACTTCAACATCAGAGTCTACAGGGAAAAGAAAACTTTTTTTGATGTTTCATCGCAAACTATGCCGAGATTACAAAGGGATTTATGTGCTTACTGAAGAAATATGTTCCTTTTCATTAGGACGATGCCGCTCAATCCTCCTTCGAAGCATTGAAACATGCCCTCACGACTGCCCCTCTGCTTCGGCCACCCAATTACAACAAATATTTCTTATTATACTTGGTTGAAGCAGAGTCAACCATTGGCATGGTATTAGTCCAGGAGGATGATTTTCTCTCAGAATATGTGATTTATTACCTGAGCCGAGGTCTGGTTGGACTGGAACTCAATTATTCTCATATCGAAAAACTTGTGTTGGCAGCAGTCCATGCTGTCCAATGGTTCCGTCATTATGTTTTGTTTCGCAAGACCACCATCATTGTCGTTGTGAAACTGTTTCAGTACATGTTGACACGATGGGTAATCGGCGGAAAGATCAGTAGATGGATAATTGTCCTCCAGGATTTTGACTCAGATTTCATTTCGGAGAAATCCAAAAATTCATTGGTCTTTGCGGAACTCATCTCGAAACTTCTGGTCGAGTTAGGTGATGTTATGCCCGAAGAATTGCCTATTTAATGAGACATGTTTTTGTAGGATCTTCGGACCCCTGGTATGGAGATATACTTGTCTATCTCCAGAATTTGAAGTGCCCCGCCTCTACTTCTCGTGATGAGCGTCATCGTATACGTCATCAGGCCAAGAACTATCTCATCTTTGAGGACACTCTCTATTGTTGAGGTGTAGATTTCATCCTTCACCGGTGCCTCACTCATGAAGAAGAAAAAATCGTGCTTAACGATTTCCATACTAGAGCATGTGGCGGTCATTTTTGTGGGTTGGAAACACCCCAAAAGATTTTACGAGCCATTTACTTTTGGTCGACACTAATCAAAGATTGTATCACATCAGTCAAGAAGTTCCACCCATGTCAGATCTTCTCTCAGAAGATGAGGGCACATCCCGCTCCCATGTTTCATTTCATCACAGTTGGTTCCTTCACCAAGTGGGGGATTGATTACACTACATGAAACCCTCCTTCAACAAGGGGGCACCGTTATATCATTGTAGCCGTCGAATACTTCACAAAGTGGGTCGAAGCTATGCCATCATTTAAAGATGATGGAGAGAATGCAACTCTCTTTTTGTTTAACCAGATTATAGAAAGGTTCGGCGTCCTGAGAGAGATTGTCACTGACCATGGCAATCACTTTCAGAACCAAATGATGATCGAGTTAACATCAAAATTTGGGTTGTAGAAAGAACACTCGTCACCCTACTAGCCTCAAGCGAATCGTCAGGTGGAAGTTGTCAATAAATCTCTTAAGACCATCCTACAACGAACAATCAATTCGGCCAAGTCAAATTGGCATTTGATGTTATAATCGACATCATGGGCCTACCGAACGTCTGTTAGGACCACAACCAGTTTCTCACCTTTTCAAATCGTTTACGGGATGGAAGCAGTCTTTCCCATAGAATGTCAGATCCCATCTTTAAAGTTGGCCATACAGTTATTGCCAAACACTTTGACACTTGAAGAGCGTTTATTATATATCGAACATCTCAATGAGTAGCGTCGTGATGCAACCTTAGCTAACGAATCTCACAAACAAAAATTCAAGTGCCAGTATGATCGGTCTGTTCGTCCTCGAAATTTCTTGGAAGGAGACCTTGTCCTGGTTTATGACCAAGATAAGGACCCCCTAGGGGCATGTAAGTTCAAACCCGTGTGGTTTATACCTTTCATCATAAAAGAGGTTCTAAAAAAGGGCACTTATCGTCTGGTAGATTTTGAGGGAAATGCTTTAGCAGAGCCTAGAAATGGGCTCTACCTCAAGAAGTATTACTCCTAGGTAGGTCACCTTGGGTAACTTTTTGTAACATATGTATAGTCTTTGTACTATTACTTTTTGGTTTCTTTTGGTTTTATGGACGTGTGTTTTTTTTATGTTATCTTTTATCACTATGATAGATGTCAAGTGAATTAGAGGTGTTCGTTGGATACACAGACGATGCTAGCTGACACACTCGGAGGCTTGCCTCTGCAGCTTGGGTAATGTTTACACCTCAGGGCCAGTTATTATCTTCAGGAGGTATATGTTTAGGCGACACCACAAACAATGTCGCCGAATACAACGGAGTTATTGAGTAGCTTCGTGACGCTTTTTCATTTGGTATCTCTCACCTCCGGCTCTATTTATATGCTCAACTAGTTATGTCTCAGTTAAATAGAGTCTACCGTGTTCATGATCCTAATTTACACCGATGGTTCCTTAGGGTATGTCTCTTAGAATGAAGCTTTGATTATATTACATATTTTCATGTTCCTAGGAGATTAAATCAAGTCACAGATACTCTAGCTAATCAAATTTTATATTGGCATCTCACACACATATAATAAAGACACACACATGAACATGTACATACATTTTTAAAGCAAATATAATCCATACGACATAAAAAGACATAAAAATCCATATATAATATCAAAAACATCAGAGTACATACGTGGGTGCAAGCGCCTCAAAAACACGACAAGTAACAAGTCATAAGGCTTATTCCCTCAAAAAAAAAAATATACAAGTAGTGCCTCGACACGTGAAAAGTCCAGCCTAACTAAGGACGGGGCCTGTGGGCCCTGTTTTAATGATCAATGGTGTTTTCCAAATTCCGAAAAAGCTAGACCCACGTCCGTGGCGCCCCCACTACGTGAGGCTGCATAGATGGTATCAGATCCTCAATATTTTCCATGGGGATTGTGCGAGTGAGTGAGGTAAAATTTATCTCTACTCGTCTCAGAACTCTCACAGCCTCACCAGCTAGAATCTCTCCTGTTGTTGATGGCCCCCCTGCAGCAGCGGGTGTGGCCTCTAGCCGAGCACGTCGCATGCTCCTCACATAATCTATTGGTCACACTGGCCCCACATCTGCACATAATATACACATATCTTTAAAATTATTTGGTATAAAAAAAATGATATACATAAAAACAACAAAAAAAAAGTATTACCCATCTCTCCTCGCTGCTCTCTAGGAGGTACCAGCATCTTAGGATCTCTAGAGAATTCAATCCCGGCATAAGGGTAGTCCTCTATGACCAGGATCTGTTGCGACAACCAAGCAAAAAAGTTGTCATCAAAGGCCTCAATGGTCCTTCCCCCCTCCTATCGCGGCAACAACACCACCCATATGAATAACGCGGGAAGAGAGGCCTAGTGCCCTCGTACCAACTCTCGAGGGTTTAAACTAGGCACTCTTTCAAAGAAGAAAGAGAAAAGAATCGTTCCAAACCCAAAGTTCCTCTGATTCATACAATCTAGTAATGTGGTGCTCCAGTCAAAAATTTGTGCATTTAAGCATTGAACTGCATAATTCATTTTTGCACAGGAAGCCTGATGCAAAGCCGCAGACTTAGTAATTTGCCCAATGAGCAACACTATCACTTGCAGTGATAAGTCTAAAATCTTGCTTATGGGTACTTGTGAGCTCGTTCTATCTGTACCCGCCTCACAATGGAGTCCAATCAACTCCAATATGTTGTGAGGCCCAGAGGGAAAAGTACAAAAATTGACTAGTTCCCCTCTCCTAGAGAGGCCAGTCATAAAGTATATATCCTCTGTCGTTGGAACCAGCGATTGCCCCTCTAGCATAAAGGACTTTGCGTCGGGATGCCACTAATAAACCAAGGCATTCAATAGCCTAGGTTGTGCTCGCATGAAAGGACATAGAACAAATTTTAACAACCCACATTGCATTAATGTAGCAACAACATTAAGGTCCTCCCCAAAAAATGAACTAATATCCTCATGCTCTCTTTCCCTCCACTGAACATACATCCTGCAAAAACTCAATTCAGGAGGGATTAACTCTTTCTTTTTTTAATTTTTTTACATTAAATGAAGGGTCCACGCGGGCTGTAATGCTGACAGTAGTGTGTACACGCGTGCAGTTTTTCCTCTGCCCGCATGTACACTCAGGCTGTCATAAGACAACCCGCGTGGACTTAGGGCCGACCTTTTAAAAGGTTGATGCCCCTCCAAAAACTGAGTTTAAATACATAAAAAAAGAATTAGAATGAAAGAGGGGTGAGTAAGTACTTACTTGGTCCAAGCAGATGGTCATTTCGTCCACTAAAGCTCCAGGAATCAACTCTTTTCACAAGGGGGTAGTTTTGGCTTTTAGTCAATTTCTCAATTAGTAATGGTGATAATGAGCTTCCAGCTTCTATTTATAGACTTGTTGGCCTCTTTTTGTCATTGTTTAGACCCTTTTGTCATTTTTTCTAAACTAAAAATCATTTAGCATGGTTCAGGATTTTTCTTTGGATTGTCACGAGAAGTGTTACTTTGTATATGTGGAAACTTTTGGGAGATTTGGGTCATTTTGAAGGTCCTTTGGTAAAAAGTCATTTTTTCAACTCGTTGCATTTTAGTTAGGATTCCACCTCTACTTCCTGCATCTTGTTGTATTTTCTGCTTTGCCATAGGATCAATCCCACAGAATTGTGACACAGAACCATCATTCTTGCTTTAGGAGTGTCATAATTTAGTGGTAGAGCCTACCTTAACATGGATGCCTTAGGTAGATCCTGGTTGCATTTTGGTGTCCATGTTGTCACTAAATGACTATAGGCCTGTGAGTTCTTACTAGCTTTGACTGATTACAAGTTTGATCCTCATTGGCATAATTCTGTATCACTCTTGACCTCACCCTCGGGACTCCCAATACTTAACGGGTCTTCTTTTAAGCCCTTTTCAGACCCTCTAAACATGAAAATATTGTCGAGCGATCGTGTGGCCTTTCACGCTCGCTAAACTGGAATTTGAAGTCACGTCTGTCCGGCGGTAGTTTACCCCTTTTTTGATCCGGATGGTGAACTGTACGAACAAAGGTATACTTTAGGGGCCTCAGTTCTCTAGAAGAGTATCCTCAGGTATAATTTTACCCCTTTTTCGGACCTGAGGGACTAAATTTACGAAAAATGAACCCCCACGGAGTCCATAGTTAAAGCTCTTTTCAGACTCCCTAAAATTGAAAATATCGTCGAGTGACCTTATTCTTTCACACTCATTAAAATGGTCCAGAAGAACATTCCTGATGGAGTCCATAGTTAAGCTTTTTTCAGAGTCCTTAAAAATGAAAAAATTGTCGAGTGACCTTGTCTTTATCACACTCATTAAAATGGTTTTGAATAGACGTCTGGTCGGTGCTAGCTTACCCCTTTTTCGAGACGACTAGACTATCTTCAAAAAAGGTACCCCAGTGGAGTCTCGTTTTACGTTTTTTCAGAATCTCTAAACATGAAAAACGACCGAGCTTACCTTCTTTGGGCTCACTAAAATTACATCGAAGGATGTTACCATTGTGTGTTTTGTTAACCATGTTTGCATACCTGCGTCTTTGGTCTAAATGCCAACTCCATGTTGCTCTCAACTGCACCATCTGAAGCATGCCTTATACGCAAGCCCTATAGCACTTTGCCTTTGCGTCTTGACACCTTTAGCCCCTGGAGAATTTTTCCCGAGTGTCCTTTTCCTGCATATGTCCCTTTTCCCTGAGCATCCCTGTGTTCCGTTCAATTGGAACTAGTATGTTTGTGACACTTGATCCTTCTTTGTAACGTAGAATTCTTTTATTCTTTTTCAGGCTTTACAAAATTATTGAAAAAGACAAAAAAAAACAAATATACCCCAAAAAGAGGAAGGGAAAAGTATTTTCTTTTTATTGGCAGCACAATGAGTCACCCTTGGACAAAGCACATCCTTCCATTTGTTCATCAAGCCCTAGTATTTAATATGAACTTAGGAAGTTGTTCTCGCTACATAGAGCTGTGCCCTCCTCCATTTGATTATTCTTCCAAACATATGGAGAGTTTGCGGTGCCTCTTGCATCGTGAACTTATGTCAAAATATCATGTTGCTTGAGTCTCATCATTTGTAGTGCTATTGTCCAAGGGAAGTTTTTACCAAGCCTGAATCGGCCCATTTGCAGTTTGTCTCGTTCCCTCATGCTTGACCATCCCGAAGGTCCAATCAAGTCTTTGTTCGAAATCCACGAAGCCCTCAACCTTATTATCAAGATCCTCTAGTCCATGATCGATGAGTCGTCGAAGACCTCTGGGTAGTGAAGTTGTACACTCATATTACACTCCTACCTGAGTTTTGAAGATTTTGAAGTTGATGCTCGAGCTCTAAAGACCTCATCTCTAGCCATTAGGCCTTATCAACTTCTAGAAGATGGATACTATAAATGTATATATTTTTTATTTCAAGATGTAGATCCGTTGTGTATTACTCCCGGCTACACTTTATATAGTTATATGACATGGATCTACAGTGTATTTGATTGGTAGCCATGATTTTACTTTATTCCGAGCATGGGTAAGCCCGCCTCGATAAGACGATTGTTATTTTGCAGATGGCACCTCCCAAATTCTAGTCCCTGGGCTCATCGGTTTGGTACGTTGATAAAGATTGGTAATGTATTTCGTCCATTAGATGCTCTTCTGACCTCACACATTAGGGGGCATCTGTTATAACCCTAATTTACACCAGACATACTTACCTGACATCAGGCCATCCCATATTCCTTCTTTGCCAAGCCAGTACTGAACAACTCTTCTTACAAACACCCTTTTTAAAGGCCCACGTGCCCTACCCCACTACTACATGAGTGTACACGCTAGTTGTCTCACTATAGCATGCGTGTACCTACAAAAGCATGAAAAAAAGAAAGTTGATGACGGAATGCACAACTTTGGGTAAGTTAACTAAACCTTTCGGCCATGCATGGTTGGTCATTCGACCAAATACCTAGCTCCTTCTAGCCTATAAAAGAAGGGGTAAGGGTCCCATTTGAAAAGAGTAAAATCATAGTAAAGAAACTATACCCAATTGAGCATTCCCCTTGTCCCAACCTTTAGCCATCCTTTTGCAAAGAGAAGTATAGAGAAAAGAAGTTGGAGGACATTTGAAGAGGAGCCCAAGACCAATTTCGAGGAGCAGTTCCGACCACATATTGTAATTTTACTCTTGTGAAGATTAATACAAAAAGGAATACTTTTCCCATCCCGCCATATCATGTGTTCAAGTTGAATATTTATTTTATGATATTGTCACAACTAACCCAACAATTAGTATATGAAATACATGTTCACATCTTTTTGTTTGTTCATGTGTGGATGTAGGTTAGCTTTGGGAGGAGACTTGCAATCAATGAGTGAGTGAAAGAAAAGGGATCGACATCAAATGAAGGACTCAAGGTAGAGTTATTGAATCCTGTTTATACCTTTGTATTACATGAATGTGGGGTTTTGTGTTGGGAGAATAGAAAAGAGTAGAAGCCTTTGAAATGGTCATTTTTTGCATGCATGATTAGAGCCATTAAATGCTAAGTCCATAGGAGGGATTCCCACCCACAACACCAAGTGGACAAATTAGTGGATGCCATGTGGCCCAATAGGGAGGCATCACATGGCACCCCCGAAATGCACAATGACCCTTTGTGAACGAAAAATTAAAAAAATATATGTATTTAATATAACTCTGCCATATATGGTGGAATTTCTACTAAATATAGCAGAGTCACTATATTTTATCCTCTGCCAACTGTCTTCTAAAAATAGCTAGCAGTTCTGCTAAATATAGCAGGTTCCGCCATTTTCCCCGCCAAATAAGTATGGTTCCGCCATTCTAGCGGTCGCCCGCCAAACGTAGTGGAGCACACCAAAAAGAGAAGAGTTCATGGGATTTGACCTCGGGACCTCCACTAACCGAGTGCCTAAATTTAGCTCTGCCAACCAATTAGGCTAACGACCTCATTATTGCAAAACTTCCCGAGAAATGGTATAAGAAGGGGGTCCAGGCAAAGTTCAAAGATAGGTATAAAACTATGAGCATGAGAGTGGAGCGCGCCCATACAGCCTAGTACAGATCTGTATGGACTATATGGATTTTGGCACACAAACCGAGGTAAAGTTGCCTCTTGGGTCTGAAAGTGCCAGACTCAGATTGAGGCGTGGAGATAGTCATTTTTAGGTAAAATGACGCCACGAATGCAATGGTCATATTAGTTTTCTGATCTGAGTAAAAATTCAACATATTAATTCTAGGATGAGTCATTTATTGTAGAGGCAATGGCACGGTAACCGAGGCAGCAATGTCTCTTAGGCTTGAAAGTGTCCAACTTAGATGGAAACGATTTGACAGTCCTTTTTAGGTGATTTGATGACGTGAATCCAATGACGAGGTTTGTTTTTGCAGAAGAGATTCAGATAAGCAAGTTAAGCTATGGAGAAGCCAATGTAAGCATGTTTTTCATTATATTGTTTTGTCATTAAATGTTGCAACATAGCATGCATGTTATAGGTCTGAAGGAGCAGAGAGAGGCTACAGCAAGGCAACACAATCAACTTATTCCTTCTATCTATTATTTTCTTATTTTCTTTCACATCAAATAAATCAATTATATGTGACAAAGAAATTTTGGCACTTGCATGACAAGGGGCCAATGAAGCAGTTCTGATTCTCATGGTTTCGAGATCTTTTCTATGGGCTGCATATTTATGCTTGGATCTCGGCAACAAATCTAAGGATTTTGATGGATCCATGTTGATGGGGGGCATATTTTAGTCTTCATCTTTTTATGTATTGAGTATGTGGGAATGATTTCCATGTCAGTATCATGGATGCCTCATGAGTAGAACTTGTGAAGCTGATACATTCCTGATCACATTCCAGTCTCTTGTTGTCGTCACCAAAAAGTGACTTTGGCCTTACAACTTGTAAAGGAGAGACATCATTACATCGAGGAGAATAAAGCGGTCAGGATTAGGAGCATGACCCAGAGAGGTATCCCAATGCATAGGGTGAACTCCGTTATCAAGTGAAGTGTCTTATCCATTATGCGTATTATGTTCTTATGTTGTTTTTCAATGAATTTCCGCACATAGGATGTTAAAAGAAAGCATGACATATTGCACATAAGGAAGACCACTTGTCAGTCCAAAAATTCTTTCTATGCATAGGAATAACATATCTTTCACTATCTATATCATATCTATTCATATCAAATATTCTTTCTTCTAGTTGTGCCCTAGTTTTTAGACTAGGAAAAAATCTATCAAACATACCTAGATTCATACTTTCGAAGAAAAACTTTCCACTTATATTAGCTTTACCAGAGCACAAAGCTTTAAGATCTTACCTCTTTCTTCAGATTGGGCTTCCTTCTCTTAGCACATAGCTTCGCAAGTTAAGTAGAATACTGTGCACTACAACAACAGATCTACGCACATAGCTTTCTCTTTTCTTTAGTTCCCAGCAATAACAGTTTCAGGTCCCAACAACGAAACCATTTGTTGGCACAGGGGCAGACCCAGGGTTCAACGCTTCAACAGTGCACCAATAAAACCCTAACTATTGGCCCTTTCGGCAACACCTGCGAAGAAGATGAAGTCTCACCCGAGGTAGAGGAAGGGGGGGTTGCAGAACTCAGGTGTCTGAAACCTAGCTGGGACACAGATCTATGATCACAATACTTAATAAAACACTTAGCAATTAATATTCGTTAGCCTTTAACTCTTATTCACATCGCAGGTCAAACCCTGATTACAGAACAATAGAGTATTAATCAAGATCTAAGTACATCTAATCATTAGCACATAGCATCAAATTAGATCTAGCATTCATTCATATATAAAGCACTGAGCATCAATGGATTAAGAAATTAAATACATAAACAACATATCACAGAGCACATCGACACAGGATATACGTGGTTCACCCCAGTGTGGGGATACGTCCACCAACTATTATTCTCTTCTTTATTAGTCTCTTCAGTCTCCTTACAAGCACCAAGCTACAAATCCAACTCCGCATAGGATAGGAGATCTGCGTGCACCTCACCATATCCTCCTTCCCCGAGTTATATCAAAGCACAAAGCCTTACACAGTCTGTGCACAAAGCACTTACAAAACATTTTCACTTATCTCTACAAGCCTTAACACATCTCCTTGCACATAGCTAATATTAGCACTAAGCCATCGACTCTTTCTTACATTGCCTAGCTACTTATTTATATATTACAAAAGGGGCCTAAACATGGGTAAACCCATGGGATGACATCTTATACCTGTTACATAAACCCCAAAACCCAAAAATCCCACAAAAAGGGTGAGATCTCGTGATCTTTTCTTCGTCTTCGACCAGCCTGTCGAAGTCCCAAAAATGGTCAAACAAGGCCAATGTTTCCACAAAACTTGGTCGAGGGTCAACATCCATACAACCTGACCAATTTGAATCTGTGTAACCAATCAATATGAAATACTTTGTAGATCTGTATACCAAACCATACCCAGTCGTACCATTCATATACCTCATAATTCTCTTATCTTCTTTCCAATGTATTTCCTGGGGATCTGACATAAATCTTGATACCATATTGACTGGAAAATATATATCTAGTTGATTTTTAGTTAGGTAGATCAAAATTCCAACCAGTTGACAATATAGAGTAGCATCTACTGGATTGGAGTCATCATTTATATATAACTTCAACCCAATTTCCAAAGGAGTTGCAACTAACTTGCAACTCATCATGTTGAAATTATTCAAAATATCCCAAGTAAACTTGGCTAGAAACATGAAAATGTTATCTTCCTTTTGACATACTTCAATTCCCAAGAAATAATTCAACTCACCAAGATATTTCATCTCAAATTCAACAATCATATGTAACTTAAAATTATGAAACAATTCAAGATTATTCTTTTTGTAGATCAAATCATCAACATATAATTAAACTATTACAATATATTTTCCTAACTAAAGAATATAGAGATTGGATTAAGATGAAATCTTAACTAGGCCATGATCTTGAAATTATTTATCAATCCTTGAATACCATGCTCTTGGTTCTTTTTTGATAATATACAAATCCTTCTTCAAACTATAAACACAATATTTTTTACATGGAATTTCAAAACTTTAAAGTTGTTCTATATAAATTTCTTCATCCACATAACCATTTAAGAAAGTCGATTTAACATCCACCTAAACAATTGTCCACTTATACTGAGAAACTAATGCAAGTACCATCTTGATTATGTCCATATTCACTACTGGAGTAAAGGTTTATGTATAACCTTTGGAAACTAAACATGCTTTATGTTTATCAATTATACCCTCTGATTTATACTTAGTCTTATACACCCATTTAGTACCAATTACACCCTTTCCTTTGGGTAAATTGACCAAGTTCCATGTATCATTTTTCACCAATGAATTAAACTCTTCTTTCATAGATTCATTCCATTCATCCCTTTTTTATGCTTCTACATAATTATCCGGTTCATACATCTTCATTACTTTAGTCATAAGAAAAAAATTCATAATGCAACTTTATGATCTAGTAACTCTTTTCTCAAAGTTCATATCCAACATATTACTTTCAGAATGACCTTTGATTAGCCACTTAGGATTCTTCTTTAATTCATCTAACTTATAACTAGATCCATCACCAACTACTACTTCATCCTTGCTTAATTATATATGTACATGTTCTAGATGATAAATTCCATGCTTATCAAACACAACATCTCTGCTTTATTATAATATCCTTTATTTGATGATCAAATAACTCAGAAATTATTATTTATGTACTATAAAGAATGAAAATACACTTAATTCTTTTATCATCCAACTTCCTTCTCTTTTCTTTAGGGACATGTGCATATACAATGCATCCAAAATTCTCATGTGTTCAACACTAGGTTTTTACCCTGACCATGCTTCATGTGGAGTCAAGTCCAATACAACTCTTTTAGGACACATATTGAGAGTGTAGACTATTGTATGAACTGCTTCGACCCAAAATTCATTTCCAAAGGACTATGTTTTTAGCATACATCGTGCCATCTCAACTATGGTCCTGTTTTTTCTTTGCACAACACCATTTCTTTCAGTAGAGTATGAATTGGTATGCTCTCACTTTATTCCATTCTTCTTGTAATAATTCAAAAATTCAATTGATATATATATATATATATATATATACTCCCCCATTATCTAATCTTAGGGTGGGAATTTTCAAACCACTTTTCCTTTTAGCCATTTCCTTGAACTCAACAAAATGTGTAAACACTTCTGAATTCTCATGTAA
>SNQJ01S0122502.1:16804-34251 GCA_010110895.2 Picea sitchensis | reverse complement strand
TTTTCAAGTAGCGAATCATTTTATTTTGTAGAACACCGAAGAATAAGAAGCATAAGGGAAATTTATGAGTAGAACAATGACATTGAGCAGCAAAGTCATTTTTCCTTACTATCATGTCATTCGACTTACTTTGAACAACAAGTAAAATAGGATCATTGAGTACAATCCATGAATCGAGGAATTGAAGCCATAGAAAGAAACAGAACTTGGGATCTTATTGATATGCCAACAAAAAAAACCAACATAGGTGTCAAGTGGTTGTCTTGAGAAGCATAAGACAAGGCTAGTTGCCAAAGGTTTCTCTCAACAACCTCGCATAGACTATGGTGAAACCTTTGCTCCAAGATAATAGAACCCTATTGATATTTCCCAGCATTATTATTTTCCAGTTTTAAAAATCCATTTGTTTTCAAAGAAATGGGGTGTATAAAACATGTTTCACAAAGTAAGTATTTTTCGTGCAGGTTAATCTGGTATGATCGACATTTATGATTTTCAGAGTAAGAAAGAAATTAGATTATAATGTAATTAGGGCTCATATGAGTTATAAAGTAATTCAATTAATTTAGATGGAAAATGATAGTTTTTCCTTATCAATAAAATACTATATCGTCCATATAGGCAATATCATTGTACTAGATGAAGCCTACGACATCCCTACCTGTTCTCTCAATTGCCCACCAAACTTGAAATATAAAACTCAAACAGGTGAGACATGATTTGCCAAATATTCCATGCATGAAAATGGCTCACAATAACATGGCCAGTGCTCATGTTCAAGGCACAATGATAACGAATTAGTGATATCCATTTCTATCACATATAATTGATTTTTTCTTTAAAACAATCAGATAACATTAAACAAACACACCAATTCTTTATGAACTTGTCGTCTTCTTGGATCGATTTGTTGACACTGCTCTGCTATTTTTATTCACGCAGTATGATATGTCGCCTGGATACGAATGGATAAATACCGGTGTCATGTTTTGAGTGATGGATTTAGCTCGCTATGTGTGCAGGAAACATCACCAAATCCAATGCTGATTGTATTGGACTCCGAACATATAATTGCTCGGAGATTCCGCCACTATCCCATACTTCAGTCTTTTTAATTGTATGCATTCATCATTGCTCTTTATAATCTATCCTTCATTTCTCTTCTCTCTATCGATCGATCGATATAAGTTCTTCAGCCGTTTGACAGATAGAGAGTAGAATAGAAAAACAAGGATGCCTCCATGTATTCTTCGATTGATGTCACTGTGAAAAGGGCAATGCAAAGAGAGTTCACTTTTTTCTTAATATTGCATAGTTTTTGAGGTATAAGATAGTTTGTCACTGAGTGTGCTGTTAAGTTACTCCGTGATGTTAAAGTTATTGGTTTAAAATTTGTTGGAACAAAAAATTCAGTCATGTTAAGGGTAGTGTCTCAGGCCAAATCATGGACAAACTAGCAAATCCTGCTAGTATTACAGGTCACAAACAAACTAGCAAACAAAAAATTATTGCAAATCCAATCTGCTGCTCGTTTAAGCAATCCTTCTGCGCAATGGTTGACTGCTTCTCTTGATGTCATTCTCTGGGCATATTCCAACATTCACTCTCTTGCTAATTCTAATTCCAAGTGGGTTAACGATGGCCTGGAGGACATAGTGAAGCTTCTTGATGTGCAACGCAGTTAGCGATAACATTGCTGAGGTGAAACGTTGTGAGACGTTGTTTCAAACCGCCATTCGGGCTGTGGATTATGCAGGGATGGACATCAACAATATATTTCTGTTCTAAGACTTTTGCGATTATTGTTTTGATCAGAGAGTTTTTTCGGATTCATCGCATAGGTTTTTGATTTTCGACGTTTCGGACCAAATCAGTGCATCAGAAAAATTATAATGGACCACACTGATTTGGTTCGAAACGTCGAAAATAAAAAATCTATACAATGAATCCGAAAGAACTTTCATATAAATCAGACCTCACTTCTAATTAAAGCAACTAACATTTTGGCCTACTGCAGACGTGCATGCATTATCAATATTAATGCCAAATGTAATCCTTCTACTTCAAGATCGAGAGGAATGATTCGTATTGAAGAGGTTATAACCTCTTCAAATTATTCAGAAGTCAGTAGATCGGAGGGTGAAGTATCAGAGGATATGCGTAATCTCAACGAGTGCACGACTTCGGTGCTTAAAACAGTAGCCAGGGCGCTCTCAGTCCAGCTGCCGAGGCCATCTCTTCACGGACAAGGTAATACTCGCGTGTTCGCGGGGCGCCCTTCCCGCCTCCGCAGTTTGTTTGAAAGGGTGAGGAATCACAACAAGAGGTGCAACACCTCTCGTTGTCTATTGCTTGAATTAGAAAGTGCAGATGTTTTAGTGCACATAAACAGATTAAGCCCATTAAGGTCAATGTCTGCGGGGCTTTGTGATCTTTCAAAAAAGAAATAGCAGTCAGACGTGACGTTTCTCTGTGACGTTGCTCTGCTTGTTTTTGTAATGTACAGTTTAGTTGATGAGTTCACTTTGTGGCTTGGAAATGGCTGCCAATATCCAACTTGTTACTGAATGCTGCTGTAGGTGGATTTCAGCTTGTTACTGAATACTGCCTTAAGTGAATTATAAGCAGTGGGATCTAAATTGCTTTGACATTTGATGGTCTATAATCCACCTGCTATAACGGTGGCCAATATCCAACTTACAAGTGGAATTATTAAATAATTTATACAGTATTGATTATGGTCTAAGCACTATTGAGGACATTGAATGATGCCACAAGTGAATTATAAACTGTCTGAATTGCTTTCAGATCAGACAATCTATAATCCACCTGATAATACAATTCTACAAAATCACTGGCCTTTCTCTATCTCTTAGATGATTTGTGGGGTAGCATACATTACATCTTTATGATTAAACGTTTAATATGGATTTGTTGATGTAGTATACATTAATGGTTTAAGAGGCCTTTCGCTATTTGCGTACAAATTTCACTAAGTAACGTTGTATGGAGCCGTTACATGCTAGACATGGGTAAACCATCATGACGATTCGGTTAACCCAAAATGTCACTCGATCCCCATTTGACAAATGGGTAAACTCGTGATAAGCATTAATTTGCATAGGAAAAGGTGATCATGGTGGAATCATCTAAATCACGTAATAAGCATTTATTTGGTTATTGAGTCCTCTCAACATTTATTTAGTTGTTGAAAGATGGTAATATAGAGAGTTTGAAATCTCATAATGTGAAACTTTAATAATTTTTTAAAGATTTTGGGTAGATTTGGGATAAAAATTCTAGAAGTATTGTTCTACCATGTATAAAATCTACAAACTCTAAATTATGATATAATTATCATTATGATTACCAAATTCTTATTAAATTTGTAGTAAAAAATAGTATTATTTTACTACAAAATTAATTATAAATAATATCCATTCTTCTAAATTTATTTTAATTTTGGATTTATCAAATGTTGAGAATGATTAAATTCCTTGAGGTGTAAACTATTTTTAGAGTGTAAAAGTTTGATGAAATATTTACACCTTGAAAGATTCAATTCCTCTAATTGCTTGATAGATTTAGGGTTAAGATGGATCTAGGTTGGTTCCAATCACATGTAGTTGTCCCAAAACTTTATTCTCAATCAAAAAATTGTCTCAAATCATTGTTGATGTAGATATTTTGAATGTCCCAACATCCAATAGGGTCAAAATAAGCAAGGGAATTCTCTTCATATTTTGTAATTGATTTCTCTTTTCAAGCTATGGTATTCATGATTTTTTTTTCTTCTTTCTTCAATTTGTTCATGTAATTCATTCTTATTTTAACTGCTATTTTATTATTTTCCTCATTAAGCCCATTTTAGACCTCAAAATTTCTCTAATGCACCTTCTTCATCATTGAACATGATCACTTTATTATTATTCATCTTATTTCTCATTTAAGTTTTGATGTGGAATTCTTGATATTACTCTCTAGATTATAGATAATACTTAGTAAATTTGAATGGAAATTATTTTTTGGTTTTACATAACTTTTTTGATGAATATAGAATCTTTACACATCTACCTACAATTGGAATTGACCTAGATCCATCTTAACCCTATATATATTAAGTGTTAATAGGGATCAAATCCTTTGAGGTGCAAATCTTTCATCAATTTTACACTCTAAAAAAGGTCTAGACATCAAAGAATTTGATCCCTCTCAATGCTTGATAGATATGGGGTTAAGATGTATCTAAGATGATATACTTGCATTATATCCTTTGGATGTAAATGTCCATGCAATACATTACTAATATTTAACATGAAAATCTTAAGCTTATATTATTAATCATTTATTATTGTGGTTTGTGAAATGATTCTTTATAGAAAATCTTGCAAACCACATTAATATTTTCTTTTATTGATTAACAATTTATTATATGATTTAATTAATGCATATTTTTTATATATACATTTTTTCCTTTATCTTAAAATTTATTTATCAAATTCACCCTGAAATATTGTTAATTTTTATTTTTATTTTAAAAAAAATTGAACACATATCATGCTAATGTTATACATGAAACACTTCTACTTACTCAACCATTAATAACACACATACATTATATTATTCTCATATAACAAACACCATGGTTTGAGTTAATATTCTTAACTTAACTACCTCCTTTATACATTATACCCTTAAGGTAACAAAAATAATGGTTGAAATTATGAAACACTTCTACCTACTCAACCATTAATAATACACATACCTTATATCATTCTCACATAACAAACACCATGATTTGAGTTAATATTCTTGCATTAAATACCTCCTTTATATTAAGGGTAACAAGGATAATGGTTAGATTTAATATACTTGCATTAAATCCTTCTCATGTAAATATCCTTCCATTACATGGATAACAGGTAACATGAAAATGTTAAGCTTATATTCTTTATTATTTATAGTAGTGGCCTGTGGAATACAATCCTTTATAAAGAAACACCACGGTTTGAGTTAATATTCTTGCATTAACTACCTCCTTTATACCTTAAGGTAACAAGGATAATGGTTGGAGTTAATATACTTGCATTAAATCCTTCTCATGTAAATATCCTTCCATTACATGGATAACGTGTAACATGAAAATGTTAAGTTTATATATATATGTTTTTTTTTAATCGTAGTGGCTTGTGGAATATAATTCTAAATTTTTTTTCTAACTAATTTTTTTTTCTAATTAATTAACATTATCTTTTTAATCGATTAACACTAATTTTAATTGATTATATGATTTGTTTTAATGGATATATATATATATATATAATTTGTTTATTAAGTTAATTATGAAGTTTTTATTTATTAATGTTTTAAAATCCAATATGTTATGTATTACACTTCTACGTGGGTTATAGAAAGTGCTTCTCAATACAATGAGAAATACAACTATCAATTATATCGACATGTAAGTCATAATAAATGCTGAGATATCCAATGTTTTCTTAATAATAGTAAATTACACATTAGGGGTTATATAAAATAGTTGATAAAAGTAAAGTTAAAATATTCTCTATATATAATCTTAGAGAGGGTGGAAAAGGGTTTCATTCTCCCTTACTATTTTACCCTCATTTATTGTTCCATTCTCATTTAGTTTTGTAGTTTTATTGCTCAAAGATAAAGTTTGGTTTCATTTTGTTGTTGGATGTTAGACTCATTTTTCATGGAGGATGAATGACTATAAATAAAAGCGAGGGACTTAAAAAAAATGATAAAAACAAGTCCCTATCTTTATGGAGCAATAATATGTAGAGATGATCCATAGATCTCATCCAGTTAATGTTATTAGAGAGTTTCCACTAACATGGGAGGAAATGGTTACATGTGAATTGGAACCTATAAGATTCTTTGTTTAATGTAGATAGAATAAAGGATGGTGCCAAAACGTCAACAATGGCACAACTTGGATACGTGGTTGTGGATAGTATATATTGTAGAATATTAACAAATAAAAAACCAAAAATGTAGACATTAACTTCAAGAGCTAATCAACTAAATATTTATTAAGTAGAATTTGACACTAAGATTCCATCAAATAAAAATCCGGGATTGCATCCATGGCCTCTTAATAGACTCACAATCCATTCTCTAACTAGACTTGACTAATTATACATTGGATTATAAGCCACCAATTATAAGCCACTATGTTATAAATAAAACTAATTCTATAAAGGATGAAAACAAGTCTTATGCAATCCCAAAAAATAATTGATTTTCCCAAGAAGGCGATCTACAAGAGAAGGTGACCACACAAGCCATAGCCCGACTTTTGACCAAACTCTCCTTAGGGGCGCACCATTGGTTTGGGTGACCAAGCAATGGGGATCCAAACCAGGATGATCTGAGAGTGGCCAAGAGGCTTTGGCGATCTGAAAATGATCTTTGGGAATCAGTGGGAGAAGCACAGTGCAGCCATGGAAGAGGGCGCACTCACTTCATCCTAGCAAAGAAGAAAACCAACAAGGGCACAAACCCCAGTTGGTGTGCCCTCCCTTCTGCCTCATAAAACTAGAAGGAAATAATTTTCTCCCTGAGAGAGTGTCTAGCTAATGGGATAAGCTTTCTCTCAGAAGTGGAAGCATGGAAAACAGAGTCCCAAGGAGGTAGCCATGAAGGAAGGCACATTGGTTATTATTCAGAAAACCTAAAAACACAATTGCCGTGAATGTAAAATGCAAACTCAGAAAATAAAAACAACCAAGACACATAGCTTCAGAAGAAAAGGTAAGAATACTTTATTTTAGTCCTGGTTCAGCTTATATATTGAGGGAACCATTTATTTTACATATATTTAATTCATCATCAAAAGGTGAAGAAGTGTTGTGCTTAGGTGATTGACTTGTGCGCCTGAGGTGGGCGTTCCCCTAAGTGGCCTCCTTGGCCCAATTCCTCCCTGTTTAGATTTGGAAGCGTCCCGGCTTCCATGAGAAGATGCGGCAACTTGTTTTTCAATACATCAGTTGTGATCCACTTTTCCTGAGCTGGAGGTTGGCCTTGGCAGGCTACCAGATGTGAAGTGTAAGTCTGGTGTCTTGTAGAGCGAGTGCCCAGTATAGTGTCTTTGGCCAATGGGAGTTGGAAATCATGAATATTGTCAACTACATGAGTGATGGTGATTGGTTCTTCCAAGAGGGAAGGCTCAAACAACTTTAAGTGATTTACATTAATGACATTTTGGATTCCCAGTTGTGGTGGCAGATCCAACCTATACATATTTTCTCCAATCTTGTCGACTATTGTATACATACCATATCTGATTGGCATATGATTATGATGCTGGTCTTTGAAGCACTTCTTATCCAAGTGTAACCAAACTTGATCCCCTGGTTGAAAGGACATGAAGGTTCTTTGTTTTTCATGTTGCTTCTTGGCATGATCTTGGGCTGCTTTGAGTGCTGATGTTACTGCATTGTGGTGTTGTGCAATTTGTTGGAGAAATCGTTGAGCTGAAAGTTGTTCCTGCTGTTGATGGAAGGTACCTTGAGGAGCCCAAGTGAGTGGGAGCTCGGTTGGAGATGCTGGTTGGAAGCCCAAGCAGACTTCAAAAGGTGAAAATCCTGTAGAAGAATGTGTTACCTTGTTTTAGGTATGTTGTAGAATGTGTAAGTAATTGTCCCATTTTTTGCTGCGCCCAAAGTGAGTTTGGAGAGCATGAACCAAGAATTTGTTGACAACCTTTATTTGGCCATCCGTTTGAGGATGGAATGCAGTAGAAAACTTGAGGTGGCACCCCAATAACGCCCATATGGTTTTCCAAAATGTGTTGAGGAAGAGAGAATCTTTGTCTAAGATGATAGTGCTTGGGAGGCCAAAATGGGGCCATACATGTCAGAAGTAGAGTTTCGTTGTTTGCGTTGTTGTAGTAGTCTTGGTGCATGGGATAAAAAGTGTCATTTTGCTGAAGAGGCATATCACTACCCATATTGCATCATGTTTCTTTTGGGTTGTTGGAAGTCCACTGAGGAAGTCCATTGATATTGACTCCCAAGGCCGAGAAGGAAGCGACAATGGTTGATACAACCCATGATTCCGGTTGGATGACTTGGATTGTGAGAATAATGCACAAGCTCTGATAATTTTTTCAACTTGAGGCTGCATGGAAGGCCAATGAAAATGGAATTGCAGATGTTGGATGGTCTTTGTGGTCCCGAAGTGGCCCCCATAGGCTGAAGCATGCACCTCCCTGATGAGCAAAAGGCGGTCTTCTGAGTGTGGAATGCATAACAAATTCAACTTATATAGCCACCCATATTGAATAGTGTAGTCTAGGAAGGGGGTCTGATTGATCACTATGGGACTTTGCAAAGCTTCCCAAATCTCTCGAAAGTCAGGGTCAGTAGCATATTGATCTTTCCATGTGTCATAAGTAGCACAACACACTTCTAGAATGGAAAGAACTGAATTGGGAGGTCGACTTAGCAAATCAACCATCTTATTAGAAGTGCCTTTCTTATATATGATGACTAAGTGAAATTGATGAATGTAGGAGGCCCATTTAAGGTGCCTTTGTTCCTGAATCTTCGATTGAGAGTTTATGAAATCAAAGGGTGGTGGTCGGTATGTAGAATGGTTTCTTTACCAACAAATAATGCCTCCATTGTTTGAGCACTTGAACCAGACTATAAAATTCCTTGTCATAGGTACTATAATTTTTCTTTGCCTCGGAAAGGGTTTCAGAGTGGTAAGCAATGGGGTGTCCTCCCTGTTTAAGTACCACACCAATATCATATTGTGAGGCATCAGACTCAATCTCAAAGGGTTGGGAGAGGTCTGACAGATGTAAAATAGGGGATGAGCAAAGGGCATCTTTGAGATGAGCAAAGTGACTAGTTTCTTCTTTAGTCCAGATGAATCTAGAAGAAGTATTTGAGAGCTAATGCAAAGGTTGAGCAAGATTTGAAAAATAGGGAATGAACTTACGATAGAAATAGATGCCACCCAGAAATCTTTTCAACTCCTTAGATGAAGAAGGTAGAGGCCATTGCTTCAATGCTTGGATGCGGGATGGATCTGGTTGAATACCCTCTAAGCTAACCATAAAGCTGMGAYAGGGAACTGAAGTYTGACCAAAATATGACTTCTTCTCTTTGACTTGCAACTTGTGTTCTTGGAGAATTTGAAGAACTTGTCGAACATGTTGCATGTGAGTGTCCCATGCCCGACTGAAGATGAGAATGTCATCYAAGTAGATGACCACAAATCGACCCAAATGTKCTCTRAAGATGTCATTGATGAGCCTCATGAAAGTGGTTGGGGCGTTGGTGAGGCTGAAAGGCATGAMTTTCCACTCAAAAAGACTAAATTTGGTCTTGAACGCTATTTTCCAAACATCATCTGGGTTCATTCAAACTTGATGGTAGCYGGATGTCAAATCCAATTTAGTAAACCACTTAGCTCCTTGGAGGGTGTTGAGTAGTTCCTCAATCCGGGGCAKGGGGTAACGGTTTTTTATTGTGGCTTTGTTCAAAKCTCGGTAATACGTGACAAGGCACATTTCTGAGGTATCTCTTTTAGGGATGAAAAATGYGGCAAAAGCACAGGGAGAAGAKGAAGGTTGGATGTGGCCAGAGTTAATGAGGTCGGTCARTTGTCTTTACATTTCCTCTATTTCTGTTGGGGCGAACCAGTAAGTAGGGGTGTTAGGTAAAGTAGATCCAGGGATGAGATGAATGGAATGKTCAATGTGTCGGGAGGAGGGAAGTCCCTCTGGAGGTTGAAATACCTCTGCAAACTCRTGGAGGAGGGGAGTCATTATTTCAGGAACATGGTGCATGGTAWTGTTTGRTGTTATTGGGCACACCAAACAGAGAGAGACACATTGGTTTAAGTGTACATKCGGGATGTGTTCTTTGGTAGAAGGGGGTTTTGGTTTTGGTGCAGTTAAGGTATAAGTGTGGCCTTCTTTGGTAATTTTGTATTGGTGGGATTTGGCTAGATATATATCATTTCTTTTGGTTTGGTATGGGATACTGAGAAAAAAATCCGTACAATCCAAGGGGGAGACATCACAGAGGACAATATCTTTGAATTGGCCTATGGAGAAGAAAGTGACTAGATAACTCTTAGAAACTAAGATGCGAGGGCCATCCTTCTGGACCCATACAAGTTGATAGGGTTGCAGATGTGGAGTAGTAACAATATTAAGACAGTTGAGAAGGTCTTGAGACACCAAATGTTTCTGGCTTCCATTGTCCATAATTAGTAAAGCCAAGGCGTTTTTGATTTGGCAGTTATGGGTGAAGAGGGGTTGGGTGGATGAGTTCGAATCTTCATGGGTCATTAGAATCACTGAGGGATCTACTTATATGGGATTTTCCATAGGAACTTCTTCGATATCTTCTACTTGGGAAGGCACAATGAGCTCAGTAAGTAGGGTTTTGTTGGTTTTTAGATTTTGGAGGATTCGATAATCTGATGAATTGTGTGAAGTAGTTTTATGGAATGAGCACCAGTGTGTCCTTGTATTTGTCTTGGGTGTGGGTTTTTGAGCCCGAGGAGGTGGAAAGCGGGCTGACGGATGGGAGCTAGATGGTTGAGAGGCGGGGGGGTTGGTGTAGGGGTGGGACTGAGGAATACGACCTCTAGGAGAGAATTTCCTTTCTATAGCCAAAGATATTTGAAATGTTTTGTCTAAAGTTGGATTTTCAAACAACTCTACTTCTCGATGGAATTGAATTAATAAACCAACCACAAATTTTAATATGAGTACCTCTTCCGGATCTGGAACATGAAGTAAGAGGAACATCTTGTAGAAGAAGTCTATGTAGCCTTTCACTCCTTGTGAAGGGAGTTGTCGAAGTTGGTGCCATTTTATCCATAAGTATTGCACATACCCGGGTGGGTAGAAGCGATTTCTCAAAGCTTTAGAAAGTCGAGCCCAGGTTTTGATGGGCTTGGAAGTAGAGGATTCTGGAGCATCCCCAATATCTATCACAAATGTGGTCTTCTCTTGCTTTGTATCCCACCAAGTTTGTGCCAGTCCTTCTAATTGCAAGGCGACAATATGGAGCTTTCTTTCCTCGGTAAGGCCTAGACATGTATTGAAATAGGTGGAGAGGATATAGATCCAAGAATCCATAATTTCACCATTGGTTTGACCAACAAATTTGGGTAGTTGAATTCGAGTGTCCAACTGGAAGGGATTTGGATTGTTTTGTTGTTGCATTCTGAGCAGCTCATTAAGGATAGAGGTAAGATCTTGGATGGGATTTTATGTTTTGGAATCTGATTTGACTGCCAAAGGATATTTGTATGGAGGCATTGTGAGGCCAACTAAAGAGAAAAGGTGGCCCTAGTTTGCAATGCTCAACAAAGGTCTCTATTTTGAGAACAAAGGACGCAAAACCCTAAAGCAACATAGCTTGAATTGGTCTAGAGGGAGAGATCTGTATTGTTTTAGATCTGTGGAACTCCTCTCTGTGGAAATGGAGATGTAGGTTCCCTTGGGGCTTATGAGATCTGTTGATCTTCTTGCATAAAAATGGAAACCCTGGAATGGGCAAAATCTGGACTATTTCATGAAAACCCCAAACGATTTTGGCTCAATCTTCAAGATCAAAATCTTTTCCATGGATCTTGAGGCTCTGATACCAATTAATATTCCCAAGAAGGCGATCTATAGGATAAGGTGACCATGCAAGCCATAGCCCGATTTTTGACCAAACTCTCCTCAGGGGCACAAATCTGAACAGGGGCGCACCATTGGTTTCGGTGACCAAGCAATGGGGATCCAAACCGGGATGATCTGAGAGTGGCCAAGAGGCTTTGGAGATCTCAAAATTATCTCCGAGAATCAGTGGGAGAATCACAGTGCAGCCATGGAAGAGGGTGCACTCACTTCATCCCAACAAAGAAGAAAACTAGCAAGAGCGCAAACCCCAGTTGGTGCACCCTCCCTACTGCCTCAGAAAACTAGAAGGAAATGATTTTCTCCCCGAGAGAGTGGCTAGCTAATGGGATAATATTTATATCAAAAGTGGAAGCATGGAAAACAGAGTCACTAGGAGGCAACCATGAAGGAAGGTGCACTGGTTATTCTTCAAAAAACCTAAAAACGAAATTGTCGTGAATGTAAAATGAAAACTCAGAAAATAAAAACAACCAAGACACATAGCTTCAGAAGAAAAGGTAAGAATACTTTATTTTAGTCTTGGTTCACCTCATATACTGAGGGAACCGTTTATTTTACATATATTTAATTCATCATCAAAAGGTGAAGAAGTGTTGCGCCTAGGTGATTGATTTGTGCACCCCAGGTGGGTGTTCCCCTAGGTGGCCTCCTTGGCCCAATAATTGACCTACATTCTTATACTCACACAAAGAATTCCCAAAGTAATTTTTATGGTTAATCTCATAAGACATTTTTCAAATTATAAATAAGCACAACTTGACAAATCTGTCAAGTTTTTTAGACATTAAGAACCCTATAATTCAATGTAATAAAGAGTTGGGTTATTTGAATACCATAAATATGCCTTTGTGAAAGTGAAATGACCTTTGGCTGTATAATGGGGTTGCAGAAAGAGGGAGGGCCATACAAAGACTACTTAGAAATACATATGGTCCAAGCACCACCATTTCCATAGGTAGGTGGTGAGAGATCGTTTAGAGGTAAGGAGGTCGCTGCATGAAGGCACCATACTGTGAACTGGCTTAGGGAAGACACTCAGGAGAGGTTATCCCAAGCTCCCCAAATAGTCATTCATTCTCACTATTTTTTAATATTCACGTGGATGAAGTAATAGAAACCACAAAGACATTTCATAGAAGGTTATAACCTACATCAATTTGACTCGGGGTTGGGATGAAAGTGATCCATCTTTGACACATTGCGACAGTCAACTCGATAATGGCTTTGCAAGTACTTAATATACAGGCCTATGGATAGGTGGAAAACCTTTCTGAATGAATCATGTGTAGGTTTAATGAATGAATAAGTACTTGTTCCATATGAAATTTATTCTTTTCCTCATTCACTTCAAGGATTATTTTATAGATATATTATGTTCTAATATTAAGTTAACTACGTAGATGATGTATGTTTCGTCATATTTAAATGATTATTTTAGGATACATAATATTGCATAGTGGAAAGTTATTTTAGGATGCATAATATTGCATAGTGGAAAGTTATGTGAAGTAACTTTTAATATAATCCATAATGATATCTTCTTTGGGTACACTTTGTTTAAGTCATTATTACCCCCACAATAATCCTCTCATGCAGCCTCAAGGAAGCAAGTTACGATGKCTCACAATGTTTTATAATATTTTAATAGATGTTAATAAAATGTTAAATCTGTAATGGTGTTCATTTATTTCAGTTGAATAACAAGGGTAGATGCAAAGGAAAATAGGTCCCTGCCGATTTTGGCAAAGGAAATCAGTTTACATCCCAACAACCCGTGCACTTAGAAAACAAGAAAAATCCATTCATCGAAACTGAAGCAAAAGACGTTGCAACAATTTTTCCTTTGTGTGCAACTGGGGGCGTTTTATATTTGGTCTCTATGTGTCGTCATCGTGGGTTCTTGTACCTATCGATAGAGATAGCTCGCATCTACCAACCGTTGAGGAAATCTCACTCAAACAAAAAAATTATCTATTTGTGGTTGACAGGTCAACACCACATGCCATAAGGGCTCAAGCCCGCATGCCATTCACTCTTTTTGACACATAGAAAACTTGTCACTTTCAATATTCAAGGTCAATCATTTTGCAAGGGACTATGAGAATTTTGAAGGTAAATTATGGTATACTCTCCAATATAAAAGTGATCACACTTTAGTACTGGTACATTCCTTTGGAGAAAAGGTCATTGTTCTCGCTTGCTTGGAGATATGTGCTACTTGAAATAAGAAGAATAAAGAGGAACATAGATTCACTTCTATGAAACTGAACATAAATAATGTTGTGTGGTATTGTTTTTCCTTTGAAAAGAAATATTATGTGTCCTATGATAATAGGTTGTTTTCCAAACTTCTATCAAACTTTGAAGTATTGTAAAAAATATTTGGACAATACCCAAACTTATTGATATGTACCATACCTATCACAAGTATAATATAATAACACATTGGAGATATTGTTTTAAGGATCCCTTTTAAAACATTATATAACTAATAATGAGTATCATAATGAGTCTAAAATTCCAAAAGTACAACGAATCAAATGATATTGATATGCCTTACAAGACATTACACTGGTAAAAAAAGTTATTTTGATTCCTTTGAGAAGTGAAATAAAATGTTGCATTGATTGTTCCACTAAAGAGGAACACAGATGTCAGACAATTGAATTAGGTTGATGGAAAATTGGTCCGGACTATTGGTTTTCATTGATTTCAACCCTTGGAGAGTGATATTGTATATTGATATCAACCCTTAGTGACTGATGTCAAGCCTTGGAGAAGTTTGGTTGCACATTCTGGTAGCACAAAATAATGGGTAAGGGACCCGACTCTATTTGAGGTATAAAGGAATGACGATTAGTGAATTTATAGGTAAGACTATTCTATATGGATAGTATATGTAATTTCATTTCCGCTAATATGTGGAATGCCATTTAACTCCTCACAGTTAGAGATTTATGACCATATGAAGTTGGAGAACCCACATGACTTATCTAGAAGCCCCTATAAGGTCAAAGAAGTCAATTATTCTAGAAGCTCTTAGAATAAGTGTATTGGTCAAATTGATGGTAACTAGGAGTTAATCATGGGTATAGTTGTTGCATTAAGAAAATAATTAAAAAGAAATTAGTTGCAACAAGAATTTGTGAGTTTGGTAATTATGGTAAAGTAGTTGTGATGAGAAGATTGAATACTCAAAGTGGTTGACTATGAAATAAATTAAATAATAAAGTGGTTGCAACAAGAAGTTAGTTAAGGGAAAATAAGTTATGAATTGACTAATTATAGAAAATTTAGTTGCAACAAGAAGTTGTGAGTAAAGATAAATTATTTAAATAATAAAGTAGTGAAAGTGGTTGCAAAAAGAAATTATTTAAATAATAAAGTGGTTGCAACAAGAAGTGGTGAGTTTACTATTTATGGATAAGTCAAAGTGGTTGCAAAAGAAATTAATTAAAAAATAAAGTTAGTTGCAACTAGGAGTGGAGAACTTACTATTTGTGGAAAGTGGTTAAGTTAAGTGGACAAAGTGGTTAAGTTAAGTGGAAAAAGTGGTTACGTGGAAAAAATGGCTAAGTGGACAAAGTGGTTAAGTGGAAAATTTTTAATACTTCTAGAGGAAGCTACTTGGAGAGTATAAATAAGAGAGAAAGGGTCTCCCATTCACACCTATTAAATATCATTGAATATCTATTTTGTAAAAGGTTATTTGGGCAAGTATTATTGATAAATAAAAAGTGAGGTAGAAAAATTGCGACAGAAAAATCGCGGCAGAAAAAGTGTGGCAACAAAATTGCGACAGAAAAATCGCGGTAGGAAAAGTGCGGCTGGAAAATCGCGGTAGGAAAAGTGTGGAAGAAAAACTGCGATAGAGAAAGTGCGGCAGAAAAATCGTGGGAACAAAATCGCGACAACAAAACTGCGACAATGGAACACTATAAGAAGAAAAAATGTATCGTTTTCATATGTGTAGTGTTGAGTCTATGAATCTAGTTGAGGGTTTTCTTTGTAAATATGTTGGATTCCCTCTTGGAAGTTTAGGGCTTGTTGTAGAGTTGATCTAAGACAAATCTACTGAAGTTTAGTATTGGTTCATGTTTGAGGGATTTTGTTTGAGGTATGTTTCTAAAGTTATTGGTACAGATATAGGTTGTATAACAATGAGGTTGTGACACATGGTTGATGTGAGGATTTATGGTATTTAATTTATGGAGAGTGTGGTGCATTGCTAGAGGTATCTTGTTGGTTATCTTGGTGTATGCTATTTTTATATGGTATAGGTATATGATTGGGTACATGGATGAAATACATACTTGAAGTACATGGTGATCTTGATACATCTTATTGAGGCAGAGTTTGGTTTGTTGTTGATACATGATTGGTACATGTTGTTGGTTATCTTTGTATAGTGTTGATGTACATGATTGATATGCATTGTTGGCACATGGTTTGAGTGAAATTCTTGTGATTTTGGGTATGGGATCTATTTTACCAGATGGGATTTGTAAATTTCTTCCTCAAATTTCTTCAAAAAATCTATCACACAGATTTTGTCTACTTTCAAATCAATCCTTTTGGAAATAACATTTGAAGAATGTGGAGCCGTGTTGTTGATATATTCATATCTCTTCCAATTGAATGTTATATTAGAAAATGTTTGATCATTCATATCAATAGGATACTTTGAGTGAAAAAAACTTAGATTTCCACAATGATAACATTTCTTTCTACCAACACATTTATTTTTGTAAAATAATTCATCACCTTCTCTTTCACATAGAATTTCATCTATAAAAGCACAGAATGTGGAAGGAGGAGGTGAACTTGGCCATAAAGTTTTACCAAAATCAAGAAAAATGTCGTAATACAACTCAAATTCCACATGATAACGACAACAACAAGTGTCACAAACAGTGATGGGTCTAACAAACCATGGTTTTTGTTGCACACATGTATTGGTGGAAATTTTAATTTCTTTGTGCTTTTGTTTGAACTTATTGAACAATTCTATTTGTGTCATTGGAAATATATGTTTTGGATGTTCTTCATATTGTTTTCATGCTATTCTTCGTCACAACACATCCCTTGTATGTGGTGAAACACAAGATTCTATCAACCAACAATTACAGGCCAATTCTTTAACATTTTCCGCAAGTCTATCTTTGTAGAGTTGTCTAGAAATCATTGTCCAACAAGCAAGTTCATCATTTGCATCTATTTGCAATCAAAATTTCCTATGTTTGTACAATGTTTTTATTGACGTTTCCATCGTTTTTTCCATGTGTCATGTCAAATGATATTTTATATTGCTAGATGAAACAACTGTTGTTTGTATCGCTCTACGTGCAACATTGACATCTTTTTTTCGATATTTTCTAAAAGATATTAATACACTAGTTATATTGTCAAAGACATTCTGTTTCACCATTGTATCTTTTGTCGACTTTTGAATACCCAATAATGATGTAGCTTCTTTTAACTTTCTTGACTTTATTAGACAGAGTAAAAGTTGAGCTTGTACTATTACTCATTCATCTTTGGAAAACGTATTATACATATTCTTAGTTCGATATCTTATATAATGCTTAGTTTCTTTCTTCCCAAATTTGTCAGTATCAACATTTTCTAATGTTTCATCATCAATGTTGATAGATTCTCCTGCATATTTGAATTTAAAGTTTATATTAAAAAACAAAACCTGAACATAAATTCACTAAACTATATACAAGTGTTCATCTTGTATTATCTAAATTTATGTACA
>SNQJ01S0122502.1:2575-16794 GCA_010110895.2 Picea sitchensis | reverse complement strand
TATATATATATATATATAGTTATAGTTATTGGATTTTTGTAGTCTCTAATATATTTACAAACACTTCTACCCAACACTATCTACGTTTCGTATCTTTTTATCTAGAAATTTCATAGTTATAAATATATTCAAGAACCATGCTACTTCAAAAAATTCATATGAAGAATGTGTTTAGATTCCCTTTATCATGAATATTAATAAAATACATAATTACATACTATATGAAAATGAAGAAAGTTCATTTAACTCATATAGAAGGCATGTGTCTATATAAGATCGATTTTTTACATTCATACAATTTTCTATCCACATGCAATTCTGTAGCTATCTATAATTCTGTAGCTACATCTAAAACACTAAATATATGTATATCCAACATAAAACAACAAGATGTATCAAAACTGTAGCTGCATAATTTAATAAAAGCAATCCAATACAATACAGTAAGACACAACTATGTAGATGATTTATTGCAGATATAATCCATTCAAAATTCAATAGCATGAAAGGTAAATAGTTAAAGATACATATCTGAAATAAGTATGTCGAGGAAAAAAATGGAACAACCATGTTACACCCAACTATAGATCCATAAMAACCACAATTACTTGTCTTGATCAACCGCTATCCTGACCATGAATCCATAAGGGAAAACTGAGCATCACTCCTTAGCCATTGTATCTCTGTGCAATTCAAAAAAACTCATTTGCCTAACACCACTTATGATCATAACAAAAAATAGTCATCTCTAAAACATACTAAGCAATGTCCTTCTTCCCACATATGTTGTATATATTATTTTTCCATTTCCTAGGAATTTCCATTCCTTTCCCTCCTTGGGTAATTCACATATTTACAAATCCCTGATTTTTAGGGGCTTCCAGTGACAAAACTCAACTTCTGACACTTGTAAAAATAATCTCTGAGTTAACTCAAACATGTTCCCCACTCATGGAGTCATAGTCAACTACTTTTAACCTACTTGTTCCATCTATTCTCCAACATTGAATTTATTAAAATATTTGTCGCATACATGTGTCCATCAAAAGAGGATAGTTGGCAAGTCAAAATGTTTTCCCAACAATCATAAAATAATAATTACATACTTCCAAAATTTAAAATTTGAATTTCCATAAATGGAAATTTATTTTTAGAACAACAACTTTGAAATAATTGTTTTTTGAATAATTCGAGGATATCACACCCCTAGACAGGGGGGATGTCATATGCCCTGTGATCCCCCTGCATGCCCGGAGCATCATAGCACGTGGAGTTGGTCATGCAAATAACACAACACATACCCAACATTCTCCCACTTGTTGTTTTCTTTGCATAAAGGGGGTCACAAGATTACATAGTCAACAATCCAAGGCAACAATGCCCATTGTTTCTCTACAACAGGAGAACTTCTTGATGCTCACATACTTTATCAATGAATTTGAAACATTCTCTAAAGTTTTCACCTTCATTAGCAACACATTGTTGTCTTCAACCATGTCTCTCACAAAGTGATATTGAACATCAATATGCTTTATCTTTGAACGATAAGTCAGGTTCTTCGTCGTGAATATTGCACTATATCTATCAAAATCTATCCTTACAACTTGTTGTACCAACCCAATACCTAAACATAATATTTGTAACCATACTTCTTCCTTGCTTGCATGAGTGGTTGCCATGTATTCATATTATGTTTTCAAGAGTGCCACTATAGACTGTCTTTTTCTCATCCAACTGATTGCTTCCCCAAACAGGTTAAACACATACCCACTTGTATATCTTCTATGATCCATATCTCCAACCTAGTCTACATCAATAAAGCCATGTATGTCCAACACTCTATCCAATCCTAGTCTTCCTTGGTAGCACAATACATAGCTAGTAGTGCTACTCAAATAATTAAAAACCCTCTTTATTGTTTCCTAATGCTCGTTCCATGGTTTTGACATATACCTACTCAAAATTCCCACCACATGTGTAATGTATGATCTAGTATAGACCATTGCATACATCAAAATGTCAACCATACTAACATATAGAACATGAGACATGTCCTCTTCATCTTCCTGTGTATTGGGACACTAATCTGTAGATAAATTTACAGCTGCAGGAATAGGAACCCTAATCAGTTTACATTTCCGCATATTAAACCTATTCAATATTGTCTCGACATATTTCCTCTGATTTAACCATAGTTTTCTGTTTTTCTGATGTCTTTTAATTTCCATGCCAAAAATGAAATTTTCAGCACCAATATCCTTTGTGTCAAATTGATAGGAAAACTAAGTTTTCACATCTTAGATAATCTCCTTGCCATTTCCTATCGACAACATATAATCCACATACAATACCAAATAAATAATATGATCACCAACTAATTTGAAATACACACAGTGATATGCTTTGCTCCTCATGAAGTCAAGTCCCAATATATAATTATCAAATATCTGATACAACATCCTTGGTGATTGCTTTAACCCATACAAAAAGTTTTCCATCCTACATACTAGCTCTTTATTTCCCTTCAATGCAAATTCTTCTAGCTGCTTCATGTAGATTTCTTTTTCATGATCCCCATGTAGGATATATGTCTTTACATCTATCTGTTTTTCTTCAAAATAGAAAACAACAAAACAAGATAAAATAAATATAATAGAAGTTAACTTGGAAATATCAGAAAAAATTTCATGAAGTCAATTCCCTCTACTCGGGAATAACCTTTTTCTACTAACCGAGCTTTGCATTTCTCCACTTTTCCTTTTGCATTTAACTTCTTAAACACCCATTTTTTGCCAATGAGATTCCTTCCAGTTGGAAACTACACTAGATCCTAAACCTCTTTCTTAACCTGCCATTTCTTTCACCATGGTCTTTTTCCAAAGTTTCCCATTCTATTACTCCACTTACTTCCTAACAGTTTTAGGATCATCATTAGTAATAAAAAAACGAAATTTGAATGAAAATTAGGTGGAGTATACCTTTTCGATTTCCTTCTTTCCTGAACCGATATCAAAACTAGAGTATAAGGATCATCTTCTTCTTTTTCATGTTCTTCTATAGAGTCTGATTCATTATCCTTCAATTCAAACTCTATTTTATCTGGTTCTTCCTCCCTGGGTAGGATTTCCTATATCAAAACATCATTGATTTCTGTAAATACCACATCTTGAATATACACTACCTTCTTAGTTTCTGGGTTCCAAATATTATAACCTTTCATACCATCTTTATAGCCAATAAAGATATATTTTTCAACCTTTTTATCTAGCTTACTTCTATTTTACTTTTGAACGTGTAGATAGGAATCACATCCAAATACCGTGAGATGTGTAGGAGAGGGTTTCTTACCAGTCCATACCTTGTGTGGAGTCTTTTCATCTGACGTTTATGAGGGTGATCAATTGACCAAGTAACAAGCAATACCCACTTCCTCTTCCCATAATTCTTTCCCTAACCTGACACCATTGAGCATGCTCCTTGATTTTTCCATCAGTTTCATGTTCATCCTTTCTGAAACTCCATTCTGCTGAGGCGTGTATGGAGTATTATTCTACCTTTCTATACCACTCTTTTTGCATAATTATTTGAATTCAATTTCGTAGAATTATCCACCATCATCCATCTTGAACACCTTAATTCTCTTCTTTGTTTGATTCTCCACAAGATCCTTAAACCCTTTGAATTTTTCAAAGAAATTAGATTTGTTCCTGAGGTAAATAAATCCATGTATTCTTCGATAATTCATCTATAAATGAGACATAGTACATAGATTTTCCCAGTGGTGGAATTGAAACAGGTTCAAACATATCATTGTGCACCAACTGTAGTATTTCCTCTTCCCTCATAGCACCAAAGGATATTCTTACATGATTCTACTTCCCATATAATAAATGTTCACAAAAATCAAAATCCATAGAGAAATTGGATATACCTTCAACCATAGATTTATCAACTCAAAGGCCCTTTTCTCTAATATTCCCTAGTCTTTGATGCCACAACATAATATTTTCTAAATTGACTGTAGGATTTTTTCCTTCTTCAACTCCAATCTCATGAAGAATGGAACTATTGAATTCGTCACTAATAGTGCTTCCCAACAACTTACACTGAGTTCCAACCCAGAATCCAACAACACCATTTCTCCTCGAACCATCTTGCGATTTCCTTTTTCAAACACCATTTCTACACCTGCATCATACATCTTTCTTACATAAATCAAATTTCTATCAATTCCTAGGATGTGCATAACATCGAGGAGTGTTCTAATCCTTCTATCCATTAGCTTCAACTTGAATTTTCCTCGTCCTATGATTTTCGTTGTCAAGTCAACACCTGTGAAAAAATCACCTCCATCATACATTTCATACTAAAAAAACCATTCCCTGTGAGGAGTCATATGAAAGGTTGAACCTGATTCAACCATCTATACCTCATGATCTGCATGTGTGCTTGAATAAGACAAGTACACATATCCTCCTTCATATGTGGACATTTTTTCTTTTGAAGAAGAGGCATCATTAGACCCCTTCCCTCTCTCAACACTTTTTGTTCTACATTGTTTCTCGTAATGTCCTTCTTTTCCATATCTCCAACATACCTTTACAATTTTTCTGGGAGATTTAGATCTCCCACTTGAGTACTCATTTCTATTTATTTTTTGGGGGTGTCTTCTTGCAAATAAAGCACGTGTGCTCTAGATTTTCGTTTTTTTCCACCTCATCTCCCTCGATAACAAATTTAATACCATGTCATCGAAACTTAAAGTAGTTGCATTACTACCTATGGCCACAACCAAAATATCCAATGAGTCTAGTAAAGATAACAATAAATCGATACACTTATCTTGATCATAAATCTTAATATCAATAGATAATAACTGACTTGTACCATAATATTGAATGTATTCAGATGCTCTGCCACTAAGTCTCCATATTTCATCCTTAGGTTGTACAAATTCTTTTGTAGGAACAATTTGTTACTAGGGAATTATACTAATACAAATCCCCTAACTTATTCCATAATGAATTGGTTGTATCTTCCACTAACAAATTCAATAATATTGAATATGAGAGGCACAATCAGATTGTGCTCTTTGCCTTCCGATCCAACTTTTCAGAGTCTTCTGTTTATGTTCTTCTAGGTGCATTACCTGGATCCACAACGATCCATTAATATTTTTCCACCAACATATCTTCCATCTTGATATTCCATAGCTCAAAAMTTTCCCCATTAAATTTCTTGATCTCTATTTTTGAACTTCTCGCTATTTCTTTTCACCACAAGAATCGATACCGCAGAGCTCCCAMTGTAACAAGTTTTATCATAGACCCAAGCCAAAACCTCAGACAAAAGTGATCCCCGTGAAGCCAATAAAACACATAAAGGATACTATGGCTTACACACACATYACACGTAGATTTTACCCTGGAAACCCAAACCAAGAAAACCAACAACGTGTTTAGAGTCACACCTCTAATTCTTATTCATCATGCATCTTCATTGTTTACAATATATATATATATATATATGATCTCATGACATCCAAAACTCCTAATCCATTGACCCAGATTAGTCTACAACCCCAATTCCTTAACAAGAATTAGAAAACCATGGGCGAAAAACAATGTAGTGTACTCAAAACTGCTAAAAACGAACAACCACCAATTCGTTTTCCTTACAACCCCTGTGTGCTACTGCAACACAACTGGTGGGGTTGGTTGTGCAAATAATATAACACATACCCAACAATTTTAAGCCATTGTAAGATTTTTTTTTATCCAAACTATTTTTCTTATAAAAGCTAGAATTAATAAGTGTCAAATAAAAAATTGCTATCTAAATCTTGTTAACATTTATACATGAAATCTCTATCCACGTGTATTTAATGAAATGGTCTTTCTTGTGAAGAATAATGCCAAATTTTCTTTTCCTTCTTTATGTAAGAGGCTATGCCTCCAATCCCTCTATGGTAGGATCTATTGTTCCATACAGACTAGAATATAAATCCTTCTATGTTAGGAACCTTAGATTCTTCATGCTGCCAAGGTAAGATCTCTTGTTCTCTATATACTACAAGATAAATCCTTCTATGTTAGGGACCTTAGATTCTTCATGCTCCCAAGGTAGGATCTCTTGTTCCATACAGACTAGAAGATAAATATTTCTATGTTAGGGACCTTAGATTCTCCATTCTCTCAAGTTTAAACAATAAATATAATATCAATTTCATTGGGGATCCAATTTAGCATAAGCCCTTTTCTCCATGGAAAGCCATGAAAGTTTCAAATATAAATATAAGTGACCCTTTTAAACTCAGAGTTTTGCTGAGTATGCCATATTTATGGTCATTAGAGCTTAGATTAACACACATTAACCTATCTTTATGCTCAATTATTTTCTATACTTCTATAAAACAAGTTGTTTTAATTTGTAACTTATTTTGTAGTTCTTCCTTGAATATAGCTAACATGTCCTCATCTTTCTTATCTTTTATATTAAAAATTATGAAGTTTTTCAATTTTTGACTTATTTTGTAGTTGTCCTTTACTATTGCTAAAAATGATCAAGCTTAAGGATATTTTGTTAGGTCCATTTTCTAATCTATGATTTTATTCATTTCCTCTTTGATGGCTTTGATATCCAATTTACCTTCCAAACTATTTAGGGCCAAATTGCTATTTAGATGTTCTTCTAACTCTTTAATTTTGTTCCTTGAATATTAACATTTTCTATATTATCTAACTCTCCTTCTTGGATTTATTGTTCATTTTCTTGGCATTTGTTGTTCCATTTCTTGTAATCTAACCTTCATTTTTTACAATTAAGTCTCCAACCTTAATATTCTATTGTTATTTATGTTGAATCTTGTATTCCAAATATCTCAACTTATTATCAAGCATTACCTCTAACTCTCTTTGAAGTTTATCTTCTCTACTATATACATGAATCTAATGATTTTATATATTGATTTTATATATTGTCAAGGATTATATAAAATTAATTTTCTAGTCAGTCCTGCCCTTTGAAAGGTTTTGGTAAATGCCCTTTGAGAGGTTTTGGTAAATTCCCTTTGAGAGGTTTTGGTAAATGCCATGAATTGTTAGAGGTTTGCGTAAATGCCATGAATTGTTAGAGAGGAAATATACTATAAAAAATAACTTGTGCACAATCTCCAAGAAGCCCTCCCGGTATCTCTTGAGTTCTTATGCTCATAATATTTAGGGTTTTGTATCTATTACTTCGTTTTGGGTTTGATATTTCTTTGTTTCATTGGGCGTTTATGCTTCTTGCTCTATTTTTCATACTTCTTCCCTGGTCTCTGATATGAAGGTAGGTGCTCTTTGGTTTGGTTTGTTCGCACTCTCCTCTTCCTCTTCTAGAAAGATGACTTTTCTTCCCTTAGGTTCCTTTGATATGCGATATTTGATTCAAGGCTATCCACTCAACCATGACAATGCAACAGCATATAAATCCACATTTCAAACTTGAATGCAAATCAATTCACATGAAACCTAGCATGCATTAGAAGGTCTACATATAAATCCACCATTCAAAAGTATTGACTTCAGTTCCTTTAGGTTCCTCTGATATGATTCAGTGATCGCAGGAGATTCACTTCAGGTCTATCCACTCAGCCATGACAATGCAACAACATATAAATCCATCATTCAAATTCAAATGCAAATCGATTCACAGGAAACCCTAACGTGCATCAGAAGTTTTAGAATCAATCTCCCTGTCTACCTGTCTGCCAACAATTCCAGTTTACTTCAGTTAGATTCAAGTTAGTCGTCAGTTGAGTTATTGTTTTCTTCATATTAGTTAGAGATTTGTTGAGATCTGATTTTTTTTTTATATTGAGAAGGGTGATGAAACCCCAAAGCTTTCCCAGATCATTGTTTTCGTTGAATTTTCCCCTCTACCTTTGAGTTTGACATGGTATCACAACTGAAGGAATAAGCCTCTTCACAAAGTGGAGAGAAGACCGATTTGAGAGAGTAGTTTCTTGAACTCTAAGGTGTGAGGTGACTAGGGCCAAGGAAGCGCCTAGAATGTGTATTCAGTCTAGTAGCACGTGAAAGCTATGACTTTGTGTAAGAGGGAGAAAGGAATGATATCTACTGATGAGAACGAGATCAACAAAACCTATTCCACACACAAAGAGAAGGAGTTTGAATAAAGAGACTTGATGCCTAGTTAACCAGACTACTATAAACATATAAGGCATGTTGTTAAGCTAACCTAGTGAGTTATTAATTCGGTGGCCCAGTGGATTCGTAGCCCAGTGCCCTGTGACCCATGTAAACAGGCTGGTCCCGTGACCCATGTAACAAAATATTCGAGTTTAACCTTGTTGAATAGTTGACAAAGACTTGAATCGACGATAATTTTTCTATGAGGGAAATTTCAAAAGAAAGGCACGATTACGTGAAGGAGGATTTGAGGCCAGTTAATATGAACCAATTTTAGCCAGTTCAAAAGGGAAAAAATATTTCCCTAGTGGTTCGATTGAATGATGGTCCTAGTGAATGAAGATCCCCTCTCAAGGGAAATCGTCTTCCAGTCATAAATCTAGCCACTGGAGAAATAATAAGTGAAATACCAGTAGAAACTGTAGAATATGTCAGGAGTGCAGTGAAGGCTGCACATATAGCCTTTACATGAAAAAGAGGAGAAATCGTTGGAATAGGAACACACACTAGGTTCCTTTCACGCTAAGTATCTACATGTTATAGCTACAAAGGTAATTGAAGAGAGGCTCCACCAATAGTCATAAACCCTAGTCACCGTCAAAGAACAAAAAATGTTGATTCGTAGTGTGGGTGCTAACCATTGTTGCAAGAGTAGCTAGAAAAAAACCAATGGATTTTATTTTTCAAATAAATAAGAGGGTTGACCAGTGTGTTGCATAAGATATCTATTTGCACATCGTAAAGGAAATTCTGGAAGACTCATCTGGCTTCACGACAGTCTACGACATTATAGAACCAGCTCTTTTTTTGGCTATCTTGATTCTAGCATACACCAACGACAAGGTACTCAACCAACGATTTGATAAAATGAGAGGTAGAGAATACAGAGAAAGAGAAGAGCAGAAATAATATTGAGTATATTAGGTATATTAGGAAAAGAGTACAATAGAAAATGGAAACTAGCTGAGCTAAATAGGCTCAAGCAAATCAAGAAATGATAGTACAACTGGCCAGGACAGTTGGAAGTGTACAGTCAGACTGTTGAGGTTAAATTATATTTAACACTCCCTCTTAAACTCAACAATTACAAACATCAGCACCAATGATGCCCAAGTGTTGTCTCTGAAAATCAAAAACGGATTTTCCCAGTGGCTTTGTGAAGATATCTGTGAGCTAATCTCGAGAGCCACAGAATTGAAGTGCAATATCACCATTATTGACTAGCTCATGGATGAAGTGAAAGAGAGTGTCAATGTGTTTGATTTTCTTGTGAAACACATGATTTTGGATAGAGGATGGATAGCCATCGGATCCAGGAGAAAGTGCACGAGGTTTAGTCCTCTGAAGCGCACATGAGAATAGTCAAATCGTGGGGTGAAATTTCGACATTTCAGAGTTCGGGACTTGGAGAAGCAAGGGGTCGTGAAGTCACTACCTTGAGAAGTCCGGATTCATGAAATCCTGAAGGAATCCAGACTGTTGGATCTAGAGCACGGTGCCCTGAGAGCCACTGGATCAAAGCAAAGGAAGAAAGATCTGAACTGTTAGATCTAGCACTAAGGTATGTGAGCCATTGGATCCAGGAAAGGATTGTGAGGTTTAAACTTCATCTCAACAAAAGGAAGTGGAGTCCTTCGACTTCACAATCCGCGAAATCTCGAAAGGATCGCGAGCCGTCCATTTTGGAGAACAGGTGTCGAAGATCTATATCTACCGGGAATTCGGGTATCGGGAGATCAAGGAAGAAGAGTCGAGAGACAAGAATTCTTGGCTCACGAATTCCCAAAAACATCGTGACCGTCCACAAGGAGGACACGTGGAAGCGTTTGCGGTTTCGGGGAAATCCTCGAAAGGAGCATTTTGGCATTTCGACTACTGGGAATGCAAAGGGTAAGAGTTCGGGACTCTTGACCCATGAAATCTCGAAAGGATTTGAGTTGTTGGATCAGGGGAGGCTCACAGTCGTTGATCTTCCGTAGGAGTGGAGTTTTTGCATTTCGAAATTTGGTACTTCGGTATTTCGAATACCGAAAGTTCAAAGGGTCAAGAATTGGAACAATAAGATTCGTGAAGTTCCGAAACGCAAAATCATGAAATGGCGTTCGAGAAGGATAGACGCCAGGATATTTCAGGTTTCGGCATATTGAGGGACAAAGAACCAGTGGAGTGATTGCATCGCAAAGTCCCGAATCGGGAAATCCCGAAAAGGCTTTCGAGAAGGATAGGCGCTAGGATATTTCGGGTTTTGGCATATTGAGGAACAGAGAATCGACAAAGTTCTTGCATTGCAATTCCCCGAATCACGAATAGTCGGTAGTTCTTGAACGATTAGGCGCGTGGTCACCAGTCGTGGTCACATAGATGGAGGCTAAGGGCCAATACCGAGTTGTTAAGCGCTTTTCGGCGTTTCGACGACCGGGAGTTGGGGAGACCAGACATTGGAGGACTCGTATACAGGAGTCCCAAAGTCCCGAAGTGCGAAAGGCCGAAGTCGAGGCTTTCGAAATCCCGAATCGCGAAGTTCCAAAGTCACTGCAAGAAATTAGTTTACATGCAGGAAACAGGTAAACATGAAATTTTTCTAACATTCTTTTTCTATTTTGTTAAAATTCTTTAAACATGGCCACGTCTAGCAATTTAAGACCAACTCAAGGGCCGATTCTTCTTGGAAAGAATTATGAGTTTTGGTCTCTTCGAATGAGATCCTTATTGCAAGAACAAAAGTGTTGGGATCCAGTGGATCTTGGATATGTGGAACCAAATCCATCAGACCTTGCCGCCATGCCAAACCCACAGGAAAATGCTTAGGAAACACAGAGGAACAAAGAGAATAAAGCCAAATTCTGGATTCAAAATTCAGTGGATGACTCCATTTTCTTAAAAATCACAGGCGCTGTTACTTCAAAACAAGCCTGGGACATCCTTAAATCAGCCTACCAAGGAAATAACATGGTCAAAATAGTCAAACTGCAGACCTTGAGGACGCAATTCGAGACTTTAAGAATGACAGAGTCTGAAAATGTGGATCAGTTTATGACCAGAGTCATGGAAATCATAAACCAGATCAGGTTGACTGGTGAAGCCATCCCTGATCAATGCATTGTTGAGAAAGTCCTCAGAAGATTACCAAAGAAATTTGAAATGGTTGTTACAACAATCCTTGAATCCAAGGATCTGTCACGTTTTTCAACAGATGAACTAATTGGTTCCCCGTTGACACACGAGACCAGACTGTATCTCATAGATGAGTCAATCTCCAATGCCTTTAAAACTCAATTCTCTTTCAACAGAGGGAGAGGCAGAGGGAGAAGCATAGGTCACCAAGGAAGAGGGAGCAGTCCCAGTAACCCTCACTCTAGTGGAGGACACATACAATAGATCTCGAATCAAAATTTCCAAGGTCACAGACAACAGAGTTAGAATCAGAGTTTCCAACCTCAAAGAGGCAGAGGGAGAAGATCAAATGAAAAATAAAACATACAATGCTATTACTGCAAAAAAGTACGGGCACTATGAATCTGAATACAGGAAGAAGTAAGAAGATCAGCTCTCAGGCAAAGCACATGTGTCAAATCATATGGGAGAAACCTCAGGAGGTATGTTTCTCTCATGTCACAAGTCTGAAGAACAACCTAAAGATCTTTGGTTGCTGGACAGTGGATGCAACAATCACATGACAGGTAACAAAGATTTACTTTCATGCATTGATTCTTCAATTTCATCTGATATTACACTTGGAAATGATTTCTTAGTCAAAGTTAAAGGAAAAGGAACTGTACCTATTCTTACTAAACAAAATGTAAAGAAAGACATAAACAATCTCTATCATGTTCCAGATCTGAAACATAATCTGCTAAGTGTAGGACAACTCATTGAACATGGCTATAAGGTACTTTTTGAGGGAGCATCTTACAGGATATATGATAAAATCCCCAGCAGAAAATTGATTTCTGAAATCCACATGACTTAGAATAGGATGTTTCCCCTTGCCCTCAGAACTACAAATCTGATCCAAACATATGCACAAAGTGCATCCACCCCCAATGAAACTATGGTTTGGCATACAAGATTTGGACATCTACCCTTTCAGAGTCTAAGTCTTCTACAGAAACACTCCATGGTCAAAGGTCTCCCTATCTTCAAAGAGCAAAATTCCCCATGTGAGCCTTGCATACTTGGAAAACATAAGAGAGATAGTTTTCCACAGTCCTCCACTCAAGCCAAACAACATCTCGAGCTTGTTCACACTGACCTATGTGGACCAATGCAAACAGATTCCATAGGTGGTAGCTTTTATTTTCTAATGTTTATTGATGACTTTAGCAGGAAAATCTGGATATATTTTCTCAGACACAAGTCTGAAACTTTTGCAAAATTCAAAGAATTCAAAGTAGAAGCTGAAAAATAGAGTGGCAAATATATAAAATCTCTCAGGTCATATGGAAGAGTAGAATACAACTCCAACGAATTTTCAAATTTCTGCAAATCACAAGGCATTATCATGCAAACTACAACCAGGTATACTCCACAATAGAATGGAGTGGCTGAAAGGAAAAACCAGACAATAATGAACATGGCAAGAAGCCTACTCAAAGAGAAATGTTTGCCAAATACTTTTTGGGCTGAAGTAGTAGCATGCTCAGCTTATCTCTTGAATAGATCTCCAACCACAAGTCTAAAGATGAAAGTCCCTCAAGAAGCATGGAGTGGGACAAAGCTAAATGTTGCCCATCTAAAAACATTCAGATGCATAGCATACGCTCACATCCCTTCCGAATTAAGGAAGAAACTTGATGATAGAAGTGAGAAATGCATCTTTACTGGATACAATGAAACATCTAAAGCATACAGGCTTTACAACCCAATCTCAAAGAAACTAATTCTCAGCAGAGATGTAAAATTTCTGGAAAATCAACTCTGGAATGAATCTGAAAATCAACAAATGGACAGTCAAAATCCATTGCTGCCTAGTTCTGAAAACACAGAAAATTCAGGACAGCCAATACCTCAACCTGCTCTTCCAATATTGTAGGTACAAGGACGACCTAAAAATTATCAGGATAACTCAACTTCAAGCAGAGACTCCTCCTCTGAAATTCAAAATCAGAGAACTAAAAGTTTGAGAGAAATCCATTATTAGTTGGATGACATTGAAAAACACAATCTTTTTGCATTAATGTCATGTCAACCTACATCTTTTAAAGAAGCAGTTAATGAGCCACATTGATTTCAAGCCATGAACCAAGAGATTGACTCCATTGAGAAGAACAAGACATGGGATCTTGTTGATTTTCCCAGACACAAGAAGAATATTGGTGTCAAGTGGGTTTACAAAACTAAACTCAATGAAAAAGGGTACATTGAAAAACACTAGGCAAGAATTGTTGCCAAAGCATTCTCACAACAACCAGGTACTGATTATGGTGAAACTTTTGCCCCAGTAGCAAGATTAGACACTGTAAGGACTCTATTGGCCATAACAGCCCAACACAAATGGCAAGTATACCAGATGGATGTCAAGTCAACTTTCCTGAATGGTTTCTTAGAAGAAGAAGTTTATGTCGATCAACCACCTGGATTTGAAGTCCAAGAGTAGCCAACCAAAGTTTATCGGTTGAAGAAATCCTTGTATGGATTAAAGCAAGCTCCAAGAGCTTGGTACAATAGAATTGACACTTACTTGATCAAAAGTGGTTTCAGCAGAAGCAAAATGAGCCAACTCTTTACACCAAAATAGATCAGCACGGTAAAATTTTGATTGTATGTTTATATGTCGATGACATGATATATACTGGAAATCTTGAGTTACCTAGTTTTAAACATGCCATGCAATCTGAGTTTGAGATGACAGATCTTGGCATAATGAAATATTTTTTGGGGATTGAGGTTGATCAATCAACCAAAGGAATCTTTGTCTGTCAGAAAAAGTATGCAACAAACATCATCAAAAGATTCTGCATGGAAGAATGCAATCCAATAGAAACCCCTATACCCCTAGGCACAAAATTGAGCAAGAAAGATGAAGGC
>SNQJ01S0122501.1:26884-45748 GCA_010110895.2 Picea sitchensis | reverse complement strand
TGACTCGAATGTTTGCCTCCCTTTCCCTTACTACTGTAGAAGCCTGGTTCTTGTAGTCCCAATAGATACCTCGGGCGAGACTTCATTTGCACAAGCAGGTGATGCTGAAAGGGTCGGTTTATGGTGGGTTTGTTGGTCATAGTTAAACCGAACCTTGGGTCTTACAATCCGTGTGCAAACAAGTTTAGCCGAAATTTCTCTACACCAGGAGAACTTCTCAGAACTCACCGACTTTATGTTACACATCAAAATTCCTCACTTCAATAATGTCACATTCTCATTGTCGCAAGTGTCATAAGTATCGCACTTTTTTTTCAAGTGTCGCTTTCTGGTTCCGTAAGTGTCATATTGTGAATGACACCTTGAAAACACTTGATACAAACCCTAAAACATGTTAGATGAAGAATCCCCATCATCATACAATTGTAACAAAGGTTTCTCTATGAGAATTGGTCATCTTGGCAACTCTTGGAAGATCAAAACTCCCCTTCTCATACACAGGGAGCACTAGCACTCTTTGTCTATCTAGCAGGGAGCGTTGTAGCGCACTTTTTCCCATTGCAGGGCAGCATCGAATTGGTTGATCAAATCTTGGAAGAAATCCCATTTTCTTATAAGAACATATACGAATGGATCGAGTTGGTTTGGCTCGAATCTAACCCTTAGGTTGCATCTAAGGGAGATATCACAACTATTGGAGCCATATCCTCAACTAATTCCAAATATAACCAAGGTGGTTGAGCCTCTAAAAGGCTATAAATGGAGGCATTCTCATGGTGAACAAGAGAGGAAAATAATCAACAAAGCATTGTTATTCTGATCGTGGATATTTGAGCAAGGGTTGGATGAGGAGGACTTGGAGAGGCTAATGCAACATCATCTGAAGATTCTAAGTTTCCTTTCTAAAGTTCTCATTAATATACTTGGCCTATTTCCTTCTAGTATGTGTTTACATGTACTTGTCTGTGCTTGTCTTAATCTTCATAGATAGATTGATTTTGTCTAATCCATTAGAGTAGGAGATAGTCGTTTGTCTTTTGTTATCCATTGCAGATATTATTTAGAACTCGTGGATTGGAGCAGCTTGGACAAACTTTGAAAGTGAGGTACATCATACTATCCCTCTTACTCTCTTTTTCGATGGATAAATTTAATCTATAGGATTGGTAGTGTCCAATGGTAGTTTTTTGTCTTGGTAGAGGGGTCTGTACTCCAAGGGAAAATTCACCTATCTGCAGGGGATTTATTTCGTAACAGAAATTGGCGACTCCACTAGGGATCGAATTTTCAGTTTTTGTTCTTTCCTTGGATTGTCCATGGATTTTTTCTATCTTTAGATCCTGTTTGCTGATTTAATGTATCCTTACATCTTTTCATCTTTGCTAAGTTGTCTCACAGAGTAAATCCAACCTTCGTAGAAGAATAGTTGGGATCCCCCTCTCACACAATGGTTAAACATGAGGTCGCATGTGGGAGAGCTAGGAGATTATCCCTCCAAGACTTAATCAATTTTAGTAGTACGATCCTATATTGGGGGTTCTTATTGAAGATCAATTATTTTCATTTGGTCTCAGAGCTTTGTGAATTGTGAATMTGTTCGAGGTCCTTTGGAGTTTACTGGTCCATTTGTCCTCAATTCTCTTGAAGAATTTCGGACTTAATATCATGCCCATACGTTTGGAATCGACTGTCGAATGTACCTACCCAAAGGATGACTGTGAGTTGGTATCCTTAGTAGCCATAATATTTAGGGTCCTTACACAAGGTGACGGTGAAGGGAAGTCTTTGTTGTACCTAGAACATACGTTGGTCAAACTCACTCGGGCTCCTTGGAGGATAACCCACGAGTAGCACCGTGAGGGAACTTGCACCAAGGCGTAAGTTTGTTAAGCAGGCCACCAACGTAACTGATCCACCCGCTCATATCCTAGCCCCTTCTCACTTTGATCACGCGATGTTGGATTTCATCACCAACTAGTACGTTCATTGAGAGAAGGCATTGCTTGCTTGTTGATTTTCTATATTTTTAGCGTGTGTTGTTGTTTACTTTAAGTTGTCTTAAAAATTGGTACTGTGACCGATAAAGGTCTTCGTAGATCATGTAGGATGCAAGGGTTTCCTCCAGAAGGATATGAACCCCTACCTCCTAACTCACCTGGAGACACTTACCGTGAAGAGGTTGAAAATCATTCAGACGTTGGGAGTGCTGCTACTCCTTTGCTAGCAAATACTGAGAGAGATTTAGTTATGGTTGAGGAAGGTTCCACCTTTCTTGTCAACCTGACTTTGATAGTTTCTCTCAATCCACTCCTTGTTCGACTGGACTCCTCAGGTAACATTGTAGTAGAATATTACCCTCACCTACCATCAAGGCCATATAATCAACTAGATATGCAACTGATACAACCAAATTTTAATGAGGAATACACTACCCATGTCTGTTCTATTGAAGTGGTAAATCCAAAACAAAATCCTATTTGTTCTATATGGAGAAATCCATTGTGACACGACATTTATGAAAAAATTAATTTTAGCTGACCACCTTTTGACCCTCGACATACCTCTACCATCGTCGGTACAGAGGTAGGACCGTCAGGTCAGCCCATCGACTGTCCCATCGAACCAACAATCAATATTGCTACCACTTCATGATAAGGTCAGAGTGAAATAGGAGTCATGTTACCCAGTCATGTGTAAAGTACCTTGATAGTTACACCTCCCATCCCTCTTCAAGCTATGACTTTGTATACTCCAAAGAATCCTGTTGGGACATCTTCGCATCACATAATGAAAAACCCTGCCACACAACTAAACCCAACCACGGGACAAATCCCTATTGGGGGGAAACCCCCTCTTAACGGTCACATCCCAGTTGCTTCCCAACCAATAGAAGGGGGACAATCTCAACCTTTGTTCACCGGAAACACCCCACAATCCTGGGGACCACCCCAGGGAAGTCAGTTCCATCAACCACATCAATGAGGGCCATCGAACCCCAATATGCAAGGAGGAATACCAAATCTCAATCTGTCTGGACTACATTCTATAAAACCCTTACAAGGAGTCCTGAATCCCACTTGGGGTCCTCAAGGTCAACCATTGTTTCCTCCCCAAGGGCCAAATCCTCACCCTCCTCAAGGACAACCTAATTACCCTCCTCAAGGGAAAACTGGTTATCCACCTCAAGATAATCAAGCAAACTATCCTCCCCTGAGTTACATTGGTTATCCTCCCTAGGGTCAAATGGGTTTCCCTTCTCCTTTTATGCACATTCCTCATCAAATGAATCCTACTTTTGCTGGTCAACATCAACAACATATGGGAGGATCTGCTGGCTATAACTATCCACTACAACCAATTTACACTCCTACTAGTGTCCCCATGCCACACTAGTATCATCCATAGGTCAATCAACGACTACCATTCTTAGCCACTCTAGATCTACTGGATCTGTCGAGATTAACCAATGACCCCATATTACACTCCCCTTTTTGGCCAGTCATTCCTGTCAAATTTCCTTCCGATATTCTGAAATTTGACGATAAAACTGGTGAAGACCCCAATAACCACGTTATGACCTTTCATCTATGGTGTTCACCAAATTCACTAATGGATGATTATATCCGGTTACGTATTTTCCAGCGTACACTTATGAGTACAAAAACTAAATGGTACATTGAATTACGATGTGAAACTTTTCGAGATTTTAATTCAAACCAACTCCATACATATTTCTGATTGTATTCATGAATGGAGACAATGACGACGATTGATCAAAGCAACCATTCCTGACCAATTATTGGCTGAATGGTTCACAAAATCTCTTTTACCTCCTATTTCTCATGACGTAGCCATGGGTGACATCATTACAGAAGAGGAATCCATTGCTCGTGCCCAGTATCTAGAGTTGATTTATTCCCAATATGGTTCTTTGTATGAATTGATTCCAAATGCTCCCTATCCATCAACCGATCCATCAAAACCATCCTCCAAAGCTCACGCAGATGGAGTTAGTGGTTCCATCAAAACCTAGTCCAATTCACAATCGATCATCATGAATAATCGATCAATCACTTCCCCCACTACCGGATCGACTATGCTCTCATCAAACTCCCCCTCGACTCAAATATCTGAGGTGAATGGAGTTCAATCTGCTTCTTCCCAACAGTCAGGGGAAAGAAGAAAACTAAGAATAGACCTAAGAAAAACAATAATCAAACCAAAAATGCAAAAACACAAACCCAACCACCTGCTACTGAGAAATGACCACAACACAAACCAAAATTTCCATGTCTCATTTGTGGTGAATATCACTACACATAAGATTTTCCTCATTGAGACGAAGTTGCAAATTTTTTTAAAGGAAATTCTCAACTTGTTGTTTTGACACATCCTTTTCCACAACCATAGTCACTAGTTGCACAAACTATTGCACCTATGACAAGAGGTATTCCAAATCATCCTCCTAACGAGGAAGATTCATCGAGTGCACACATTTACATGTTTAATGGGATAGATTTGACCACTCGTACTATGACATATGAAACACCTCTAGGTAAACCTGATAAGGAGAAAGTAACTAATGGTATTACATCAGATCCACAACCCACTACCATTGTTCCTCCCTCTGGACCACTCTATATTGAGAAACCTAGTTTTGAATCTATCTTACACCCACCCAAGAGCACAATTTGAAATTCAACCTTTAATCCTAACTTGCGTGTTGCTCAAAACTAGAACGTCGTTGAATATTTAGCCCAAGCACCCCGCACTATGTCAGCTCTCGAAGTTATACAACACTACCCTAGCCAACATAGGACTCTCTTGGTAGCCATTGGAGCTATAGATCCCGAGTCATCAAATAATATCACATTCAACCTGGATAATTTTAAATCATAACTCTCTCACCAACTTGCTTTCCAAATCAATCTCGTTGTTCATAATCAACATATTCATCGCACAATATTGGATGAGAGGGAATCCACATGTGTCATGTCTTTGGCTTTCTAGAAAGACCTTAAATCACCCGGTCTTAATCAATATCCCACCGTGTTACAAGCATTTGATGGAAGAGGTTTCCATCCTCATGGACTATTACAATCCTTAACCGTTCAATTGGGAGGGAAAACTGTTTCTGTAGATGTTAAAGTAGTCGATGTTCCCCTCGATTATAACTTGTTGCTAGGGATAAGTTGGTTCTATGATATGAATGCCGTTGCTTCATCAGTTTTTCATTGCATCCAATTCCCTCATCAAGGTAAAATTGTGACCATTGATTAGTTAGATTATTGCACCCCCAATGCTCGCACTCACATGACCAACAACATTCCTTTTCGGGAGACTCAAAAATCACCTATGAAAGTGTTGGAGTAGGTCTCTTGAAAGACTCTTCGCTCATGGGTACCTTCCCTACTCCTCTTCCTCCCACTATGCAACACATTGCAGTGATTAATATGATTTCAAATATGGCACATCAGTGTTTCGAATTATTTGATCCATGGATTGTGCCTAGTCCCTTAGAATTTGATGCACTAGGTGACACCATGCCACTTAGTCCTAAAGAGGCTGAATATGGCGCCATCCAATCTGCCTCTCCTTCACTGGACGACCAACATCTACTGGCATCTAATACGTATTCCTTAACATCCTGGTTAGATTCCCTATTCTCTACTTTCGATTACATCCTACAGATTTTTCCATCAGATGAATGAATTATGGAAATGCTTAGTATCGAGGAGGTACCTTAGGATGACAACCACCATTTCTCATACTTTCTTCCCAGTTTGGATGACATAGAGAAAGATATTTAATCTATCTTACTTAGCGATATTGTCAACTCCCCCCAATCTCCAATACTCACTCAGGATACCATCTTCAAGGGGAATTTGGGAAACATCTCTTCCACGATTACTGTCGACATATCCATTAAAGAAGGTGTTGGCATAGGGGCAGACCCAGGGTTCAACGCTTCAACATCTCACCAACAAAACCCTAACTACCGACCCTTTCGGAAACACCTGTGAAGCATATGAAGTCTCACCCAAGGTAGAGGTAAGGGTGGTTGCAAGACTCATATGTATGCAACCTAGCTGGGACACAGATGTGTGATTACAACACCTTAACAAAACACTTAGCAATTATCATTCATTAGTGTCTAGCCAGTATTTACTTCACAGAAAAAACCCTAATTACAGAGCAATGTAGTATTCACTCAGATTTTCCACATTTAAACCCTTAACATAAGGAAACAAATCAGATCTAACATTCATTCACATCACTAAGCATTGAGCTATCATATCATGTCTATATAAGCATACATTACTACACTAAGCATTAACCATATGAACAATAAAATAATCACAATGCACAAAGCAACCATAAAAAAGGATATACGTGGTTCACCCCTGCCCGGGGCTACGTCCACCCACTCTTCTTCTCTTTATTATCTTTAGTCAATCGTCTACATGCACATAGCCACATGATCCTGCTCCGCATAGGATAAGAGATCTGTGCGCACCTCGCCAAATCCTCCTTCCTTGAGCTAGGTTACAACACAAATCCCTCTTACAATATACACAAGCTTCTTACATCCACTTGCACTTAGCTATGAAATTTCTTAACACATAGCATGCACAAAGCATTCACAACTATTCACACTTAACACATTGGCCTTCACTTTCCCTTAGCACCTAACGTCACACCATGCCACTTACTTACATAACCTAGCTTTATATTTATACATTACAAAGGGGCCTAAACATGGGTAAACCCATGGGCTGACATCCCCATACCCGTTACATAAGCCCAAAATCCAAAAATCCCTAAAAAGGGGCCGAGATTCCGCGATCTCTACTTCGACTTGCGCTCCTCCTTTGACAACCTGTCAAACTCCCAAAATAGTTCAAACCTGACCAAGGATCTCCAAAACTTGGTCAAGGGCCAACATGCCCCCAACACTCACCTGTGACTCATCCTGAGTCACTCTTATTTGGTTAATTCTACCTCAAAAGCTCAATCTTAGCTCGAGCTGCTTCGACCTGTTGCTGCATCAAGGCCTCATTCTCGACAAACTCCTGAAGAACTGCCTCGTTCACCTGTCCTTGCAAGCGTTTATAAACTGTAGTGACTACTTTCTCTAGTTCTTTTCCTCGTCCTTCAATCTCCTCAAACAGTTGACAAGCTGCATCCTGGACTGGCTGGAGCCTATGAGTCACTTCCATGACTTTGCTTTGTATGGAGTGGACTTGTTGTTGAATAATGTGTTGTTCATTATTCAACAACAGATAAGAGCTTCAACTGTGCCTGTACCATTGCTACTTGTTGCTTTTCTTCCTGGAGTTGGGTCTCCAGAGTCTTTAGTTCAGGATCCTCGGTAAGTCGTTCATAAGTCTGTGCACTACAATCATTGAGCTATTTACATTCCATGGAAAATGTCTTGATTATCTCAACTGCACTCTGAGCAGTTGCTTCTCTTTGATCTCGCATGTCTTGCAAAGTGTTTGGAACTAACTGTAGCTCTAGGTCTATTATTCTTTGTTGTAGCTGCTGAATGGCTTCAACGAGCTTTGCTACTTGATGCTCTACTGGGTCTTCCTCCCTTTTCTCTAATCCCGTTGCAGAGCAGAGTGCTCTGTTGACTGCTTCTTTTACTCCAACCTCCTTGGTGAGTAGCTGGTCCTTCTCTTGCTGGATCTATGCTTTCTCTTCTTCGAATTTTTACTAGAGGGAAGACTTCTCCTACTGCACAATCCTGCGTTGCTCTATCACCACTTCTTGTGCTTGTTTCAGGGCCACTGTGGCTTGTTCCTTTTATTCTTGGGCGCGACGAAGGCGAGCTTCAATCGCATCGGCTATTCTGCGGAGTTGGGCAGGCCTGTCTCCCAACTCTGGTCCTTCTGATGGTGGGGGCGCAGTGGAAACTGCACGACTAGAGTGAAGAGCTTGCTAAACTCCTCTCAGCTCTGTCTCAGTTCTGTCATACATGGCTTCTTGTTTGGCTTCACTGTTATGAAAAATGTCCTATGAGGCATATGATATAGCTGCGATGATGAAGTCGAAGTCATCGAGCATGAGAACATTCTACAACTTGGTCTTACTAGCTCTGGATTTCTTCCGTGAGGTAGGTTTCGTGGGATAAACCTTTCTTTTCTTAGATGGATCAGTCTCATCAACAGGATCGTTACTTTGCCTTGCTTCTGTTGATATTATTTCCCATTGTTCTCTTCTTTATATACTTCATCCTTACCTCCTCCTCCAGGTGATTATGAAGTAGTTTCTTTTGATGCACTGCTCAGGTTCTGTACCTCTTCTATCTTCTTCCTTCTGTTGGTTCCAGGTGTGTCATTTTCATCACGAGTGGCCTCCAGGCTTCCAATTAGTTCAGGATTGGACAATTCTGTGGGGTCAACAGGGATACGGAGCTCTATAGGCCAGTCCTTAGTTATCTCTTCTAGGTCCTCTTCTGTGAGCTTATAGTATGATTGAAGTTATTATTTATTCTCGTATGCGCGCACAGTGATGTAAGTAAAATGTCGATCTGTGCAAAATTTCATAAGGGTCCTGAACCGGTGTAGAGTGTTCAMTGTCATACGAGGGACAACTTCGATGGCCCCCTTTAACTGGAGATAGTAGGTATGGAATAYTGTGTTCGACTACCACTGTTTTCCCATATCGCTCAAATACTAGAGCGTGGTTAAATTCACAGCGAGTGGCTCAAATGACTCAATGTCGGGGAAGGTTGCACCTTCCAGCATATCTCAAGTTGTAAACATGATGAGGATCAGGAGACAGCTAAAGTGGAACTCATAGACCTAATCCTGAGCTTCGTGGCAATCCAATTCTAACTGGTTGACTAAGTACTTTTTCCAATTCATTTGTAGTCCTTCTACGCATTTTCCAGTGAGGTCAACAACGAACCTTGTGACCTGTGTAGGTCTGTTCTTTCTCACTAGATTCCATGCGATCAGCTGGCAGGCCAGGCGCATTGTGCCATTCTGGATGGAGGCTACCTTGTAGCCTCGCATCCCCTTTTCTACATCACCATAGGTATTCTTAATCCTCTGTGTCAGGGCGCGATCTCCAGCCTTCCCTAGGTAGAAGTCTTGCGGGTCTAGTCTCTGCATGCTCAATCCAATGATCCTATGGATCAACGTTGGGTCAACGGTGATGCATTTGTCTAGCCACAGATAGTTGCCATGGTAGCATGAAAGCAAGAGCTTACTGCACACGTTAAATTCCTGTTTCCTTCCGAAATGTAGTATCTTCATTGCGTTCAGGACAATGGACCGCTTGAGGTTCATAGTCCATGGTTGGAGGATTATCCTCGAGTTCTTCCCCTTCATCCTAGTCAAGTACCTATGAGGGGTGAGCATGCTGTGGTTCTTGCAATACCCTAGGTTGAAGTCACTAAATTTTAATGTCATGATCTTGTCTAGCTGGGTTCAAACTGTACGTATCCCTTTCGGGAGGTACACGGTAACCAAGGTGTGATCGAAGTCCCTGGGGACACTATCGTGACTCACCACACTAGCCAGGGGCGGGTTGTAGTCGAGCAAGATAGATGGGATCAACTTCACATTCACCAAGTCATCTCGATGCTTGGTTATTTTCTCAGCTGTGGCTCGAGATGGCTCAGAACCATGAGCAGTCGACAGAGAGGCTTGCACTCCTCTCGTCGATGAAGCTTGAATCCCTGTGGACATTAATTTTTCGACCATTAGATCAATTAAGACTTCTTCTACACACTTTTTAGTTGCACTGAGTTTGTTTGACATACACGCTCGATATCAAATACTCAGGTCTATGAACAACTATTCAACAAGTGGTAGAGTCTTAGTAAACACAACATGGAAATAATGAGTTCTCTCGTTGGCGCAGATACAATTTGCAAAAGTACTCTCAGTGCAACAATCGATGGAATAAGTAGACATCGGTGTAACAAATCTCTCCAATGGGTGAGAAGCCTTCATCAATGCAATTTTGTCTGTTACGGCGTGGTCCCAACGACCCGATGGTGAGATTTTTGGCCATAACTGTTGTTCTAACCATTCGTGGTGTCGGTCTAATGGTTATAATGCTTCCAACGGTCACATTGCTCTCCCATGGATAAGTGTCACTTGGCGCTATTATGATATCCTGATGAAGTTCCAATTTTGAAAACCTACCTTTTGTGAAGTCTCCTCCGGAACCTCCTACAACTTTTCTAGCTTTTCTCTCTTCTTACTGAGCTTTCTAGCTTTCTTCCCTGTGATCTGTGTCTTGGTATTCCTCTTTCCATTCTGATTCTTATCTATACTCAACATAGTAACTTTGCGCTAATGATATTCTATCATAGGGTTCAAGGGTAATACTTCTTTTCTGTTTGGGGTAGGTTCTCTACTTTCCTGTATGGATAGGTTCTTCAAGTCTTCCTGCGTTTTTCCAACTTCGACAACCCAATCTCTAGTCCTAAGTTGCTTCGACTTGTCCTCTTGTTCTTCTATCAAGCACGTTATTCTCCTAGTCATGAAATCTTTTAATTCTTGCTTTTTCTGTTCTAGGGCCTCTTCTTCTTTTCTCTAGATCTGATCTCTCTTAATCCAAGATTTTCCTAATAATATAGTGAATGGGGCGTTGTTCTCAACGAATTTAACAACCTCAAATTATTCCTCTGTCGAAGTTCCATGAGCACGCATAAAGGTMTGGGTAAGTCTTCCACATAGGGTTATTAGTTTTCCTCTAAAGAATCCTATTCTTCCTAATGAAGGAACCATAGAAGGCCTTCCCATAATTTCCCAAGTACTTTCTGTCATGACATTCAACTGTGTTTCCTCATACAKAACACAGTGTATATCGAAGTATCCTATTCTTGCTTCTATAAGTTCTTTTATTTTGAATATCTCTGACAAGTTGATATTTTTGTGATCATTTAGGGTTTCTTTTATTCATAGTAATATAGTCTCCGATTCTTTCTGGGGTTCTACCATGGTCTTAGTTTCTTGTCCTTCCTCAGGGTTTTCTGATCTCATATTCATTCTTTCAAGCTTAGCAATCATTCTAGGGCAATCCAAAACTTCATGGTCCATAACTTTACAACAAAGACAATTAGTTCTTCTATCAGGGCAATCCTTAGCAAGATGGCATGGTCTTCTGCAACTGTAACAAAGAGTTAATCCTCTCTTTCTCTTAAATGATCCCCAACTTTTTCTGTACTGCGCACTAGGGTCACAGTAATTAACCTGCAAATAATTCTTCCTAGGATCCTGCATCCATTTATTAGTCCAAACATTCTTTTTATGCATATGAATAACATATGTTTCATCAGATCTACTCATATCGAACCTTTTGTATTCTAACCGTGCCCTAGTTTTCATACTAGGATAAAATTGATCAAATATACCTAGATCCATACTTTCGAAATAAAAATTTCCTCTTATCTTACTTTTCTCAGAGCACAAAGCTTTCAAATCTTAAAAATTTTCACCGTTCTTACATCTATCAAAGCACAAAGCGTTCAGATCTTACCTCTTTTCTTCAGTTCTACTTCCTTTCTTAGCATAGAGCTTTACAAGTCAAGCAGTAGATCTACTCACAAAGATTTCTTTCTTTTCCTCAGTTCTTAGCAATCACAGTTTCAGGTCCCGACAACATAACCATTTGTTGGCACAGGGGCAGACTCAGGGTTCAACGCTTCAACAACGCACCAAAAAAACCCTAACTACCGACCCTTTCGGCAACACCTGCGAAGCAAATGAAGTCTCACCCAAGGTAGAGGCAGGGGTGGTTACAGGACTCAGATGTCTGCAACCTAGATGGGACAGAGATATGTGATTACAACAACTTAACGAAACACTTAGCAATTATCATTCATTAGTATCTAGCTGGTATTTACTTCGTAGACAAAACCCTAATTACAGAGCAATGTAGTATTCACTCAAATTTGCCACATTTAAATCCTTAACATAAGGAAACATAACATATCTAACATTCATTCACATCACTAAGCAYTGAGCTATCATATCATGTCTATCTAAGCATACATTACTACACTAAGCATTAACCATATGAACAATAAAACAATCACAACGCACAAAGCAACCATAACACAAGATATATGTGGTTCACCCCCAGCCTGGGGCTATGTCCACCAACTCTTCTTCTCTTTATTATCTTCAGTTAGTCATCTACATGCACAGAGCCACAAGATCCTACTCTGCATAGGACAAGATATCTGCACACACCTTGCCAGATCCTCCTTCCCCGAGCTAGGTTATAGCACAAATCCCTCTTACAATCTACATAAGCTTCTTACATCCACTTGCACTTAGCTCTGCAAGTTCTTAACACATAGCATGCACAAAGCATTCACAACTATTCACACTTAGCACATTGGCATTCACTTTCCCTTAGGACCTAGCATCACACCACGTCACTTACTTACATCGCCTAGATTCTATTTATACATTACAAAGGGGCCTAAACATGGGTAAACCCATGGGCTGACATCCCCATACCCTTTACATAAGCCCAAAACCCAAAAATCCCTAAAAAGGGGCCGAGATTCTATGATCTCTGCTTCGATTTGTGCTCCACCTTCGATAGCCTATCGAAGTCCCAAAATAGGTCAAACCTGACCAAGGATCTCCAAAACTTGGTCAAGGGCCAACAAAAGGTATTGTGGAAAACATACAACTAGGTGCAAATTGTTCAACTGAAGAAGTTGAAACTTATATCACCTTGTTTAAATAATTATGTGACATCTTTTCCCAGAGCTACGAAGAAATGCCAGGGATCGATCCATCGATTTTTGTACATGAAATCAAAACTTACCCATGAGTTAAACCTGTGAGACAGAAACTTCGCTCGGTTCAGTCTAAGAAAACCACGACAATCAAGGCAAAAGTCGAAAAAATATTGAAATTTGGTTTTATTAATCTCGTCCCTCTGACCGAATGGGTTTCCAACATCGTTCCAATCACCAAGAAACAAGGGACCATTTGTACTTGTTTCGATTATCAGGATCTTAATAAGGCTTGTCCCAAGGACAATTACCATACACCCTTTATCGACCGAATCATCGATAATTGTGCCAGAAGCATCATTTTCTCTTTTATGGATGGCTTCTCTGGATATAACCAGATCGAGATTTTACCATATGATCAACACAAAACAATCTTCATATGTCCTTGGGGGAATTTATCCTATCAAAAATTACCTTTTGGCCTTAAAAACGCTGGAGCCACTTTTCAACGGGCCATGTTGTATGCCTTCCATGACATCAAACATATCGTGGAACCTTATTTCGATGACTTACCCACTCACTTGACTCATCGATGAGACCATATTGGTCATATACAAGCCATTTTTCTTCGATGTCAGTTTTACAACATACATTTGAACCCCCATAAATGCATTTTCATTGTTGAATCAGGGTGAATCCTCATATTCGTAGTCTCTAAATATGGGATTAGGGTATATCCATTAAAAGTCAAAGCCATTATCGCTTTACCTGCTCTCAACAATCTTGCCCAATTGGAAAGTTTTCAAGGGAAGTCAAACCTTCTTCGTTGCTTCATTTGCAATTATGTCAAAATCACTAAAGGATTGATGAGATTGTTGCATAAATATGCCCCTTTCATCTAGGATGCAACCGCTCAACGCTCCTTTCATGCTCTTAAGAATGCCTTAACGAACACACCTCTTTTGCATCCACTGAATTATGCAAACGATTATATCCTTTATTTGGCTGGCTCTACTACCACTATTTCTATGGTGTTAGTACAAGAGGATGATGACGACACCAAACATGTGATCTATTATTTGAGTAAAAGTCTATCAGGTCCTGAACTCCAGTATTCACATGTTGAAAAGTTGGCTTTGGAAGCAATTATTTCCGTCCAAATTTTTCGCCATTATATTATGTTACGCACTACCATGGTCATTACAGACTTGAACCCCATGTACCACATCTTGACTCATTAAGTACTTGGGGGAAAATATTCGAAATGGATCGTCCTTCTCCAAGAACTCGACCTCGAGTTTTCCACATCCAAGGCTAAGAAATCGTTGGTTTTTGCGGAATTAATTTGCGATCTTCCCCATACTGATGAGGACACTAAGCCTAGTGATTCTCTTCCCAATGAATCCCTGTTCCTCATTAGTACGTTTGAGCCATGATACAAATATATTATTCTCTATCTTCAAACCCAATGCTTTCAGCCTAACATTTCACATGATGAACGACGTCGCATTAGACACCATTCAAAGTGCTACCTTATCATTAGAGACACTTTGTACCGTCATGGCATTGATACTGTCTTACGACGTTTCTTAACCCATGTAGAGGCTAAACACGTTTTAAATGACTGTCACCTTGGAGATTGTGGCAGTCATCTTTCTGGGATGGCTACAACCCAAAAAATCTTACGTCCCGGTAATTTTTGGCCTTCCATATTCAAAGATTGCATTGAAGCCGTTAAAAAATGCCCACCCTATCATATCTTTTAGAAGAAAGCACATACTCACCCTACTCCACTTCACCCCATTTTCGTCGTCAACCCCTTCACAAAGTGGGGCATCAATTTTATGCAATGTAAACCTACCTTAGCTGAGGGGCACGGTTGTATCATTGTTGCCATCGATTATTTCACTAAATGGGTTGAGGCTATGCCTACATTCCTTAACGATGGTTGCACTGCAACACTTTTTATGTTTAACCAGATCATCACTCGATTTGATGTCCCACAATCTATCGTAGCTGATCATGGATCCCATTTCTAGAACCAGATGATGGGTGAATCACGCACCAAGTTAGGTTTTTTCCATGAAAATTCATCCCCCTACTACCCTCAGGAAAATGGACAAGTTGAAGCCATAAACAAAGTCCTAAAGACCATGCTGCAATGCATAGTGGGAGTGAGCAAAACCTCTTGGAACTTGCATCTCTTCTTCGTACTCTAGGCTTATCAAAATTCAGTTAAAATTGTAAATGGATTTACACCTTTCCAGTTGGTATACATGATAGAAGTGGTATTACCGATCGAATGAGAGATCCCTTCGTTGAAACTCATAGTAGAACTATTACCCCATACTTCTGCCAAAGATGAATGATTCTTATATCTAACCAAGTTGGATGAAACTCATCGCAATGCTGCTCTCATCAACGAGACATATAAAAAATGCATGAAAAATAAATATGATAAGTCCATCCAACCTCGCACTTTTGTAGAAGGAGATCTAGTCCTAGTCTATGATCAAGATCATGATAAACTAGGGGCAGGAAAGTTAGAACCCATGTGGCACATGCCATACATCATAAAACACATGCTATATAGAGGCACCTACGAGTTAGTAGAATATGATGGAATATCTCTTGGTGAGCCCGAAAATGGGCTTTACCTGAAGAAGTACTATGCATAGAATATCTCGCATGTGTGCTTTGTACATTACTGTACTATATATTTTTGACTTGGTGTATCTTTTCTTTTGCATGCGCGAGTTTCACCTCAACTGCTTATACTTTTCTTTGTGATTGAATGCGCAGATGACATCATCCTTTCCCATCTATTTCAGGTTTGTGGATGACACTAGTCGACATACCTAGAACATCTCTTCTGCAGCTTGGGCCATCTACCACTCTGGCGAGTTAATGAGTTCAGGAGGAATTTGCCCAGGTATGATTTTAAGGATGGAAATTTGTTTTAAAATGTAGAAACCTTAGCGAATCTTACTAATCCTTCATATGCCATTTATAAATGTTTGGCGACATTTTTGTAAAAATATTTAAATTTATAAGGATTTTATATAGTTTTTATAAACTTTTGGCGATTTTTAAGGTAAAATAATTTTATCATATAGAATTTGGGCAAATCATTTTTAAAATAAAGAATCTCGTTTTTGGAAAAACCATGGAAAATTAGCCCATGAACGAAATTTAGCCCCTAAAATCATCCATGAATTTGCCTCGGATCTGCAACCAATAACGTTGCAGAGTATCATTCCGTCCTTAGACTTTTAACCGAAGCCTCTTCTCTAGGTATATCTCAATTGATTATCAAACTTGATTCTCAACTTGTGGTCTGTCAACTAAATCATGAGTACGCCATTCACAACTCAACTTTACTATGTCTCCATCTAAGAGTTCGCCGTCTCGAAAGAGGTTTTGAATTTCTTAAATACAGACACATATCGAGAGAATTCAACACGATCACATATTCGTTAGTGAATTAGATGTTGGATTGGTATATTGTGCATAGATAAACATTTGAAACATAAAGCATATGTACAAAAACATCACATAAAACACAAATACAACATAAGTAGCCACCACAAAACTAGTTTATATATAATCTTGATAGCAAAAGTTTTTGTTAAAATACATCATACAAAAGTACATAACGGGGCAAAACATGGGCCTTCATTCCCATAGAATCATCATAAAGACTACAAAATGACTGGGGACTCTACTTGTCCCCCTATATCACATTGTGTTCTGCATAACACAATACCTCCCTAGCCACCCATCGTAGCAAATGATTGAGGCCTTCGATGACCCCAACTGTATGTCGTTGAAGGTGTAGAGGCACATCTCGCCTCCTCAAGGGTGGAACACCCATATTCAAGCCTTTGAGGTTCCTCTCCACCTCCCGGAGTCCTCCCACTATGAAATCATGCTTTGCTGCTACCTGTGCATCTCTGTGATGCTCTAATGCTGGCATCTCCACCATACATGACACATCTCTATCTGCATGATGAAAACAAAATGACTTAGATCCCTTGTTGTACAACCAAAAACATATAAAAAACAACAAAAAAATTGTTACAAGGTTATGATCTTTTATACCTGATGCGTACCACTGTATGCCCTCAGGAAGTACCAAGTTCGAACTACCCATGAATCTACCCCAACATATGGGAAATCCTCGATCACCACCACCTGCCTCCTCCACCATGCAAAAAAGTTGGTAGTGAATCTAAAAGTCGAGGGCTCATTTCCCAACCAAGGGAAAATACTGGTCGACCTCTCCATGCGAGGCTCAATAATAGGAAGTGCTATCATTGAAACCTATGGTTGCATCTGTGGAATCCACTCCAGGAAAAAAAAACCCAAGAAAGAACCATATCCGAATTTTTTTTGCCTACCCATTCTGCATTTGGTAGCTCCCCTGTGCGAACAACACTAGGTGCGAGCTCCACCTTTCCCAAGCGACCATAGTGCTATGACCAAGGCCTATTCCCATAGGCGCTTGTTGCAACTCACCATCTCATTAGTTCGCGAGTTGAGATTCCCGACTCTTCTTTCCCGATCTTGCGATACCTGAGATCACGAAATGCATATAGCTCCTTTCTGTCAGTGCCTTCCGCGCATGACCACTGGCTAGGCTAAATGATAACACCTCTCACTACTCGCACCTCGTAGGTTAAAGTGTCGAGCTCTCATTCTCTTCTTCTCTGAAATCCTGAGACGCGAAAGTCAACAATGGTTGACTTCCTCTTCACACTTCTCACAACTCGCAACCTCGCGAGTTGGAGCGTTGAGCCTTCATGCTCCTATCTCACGAATCCCCGAGACGCGAAAGTCAATAGAGTGTTGAATCCTTTCCGGGCGACGCATGTCCGCCTGTCAACCATGTGGGCCCCACCTTATGGTTCTGCCACGTGTTTCTCACTTGTGCCTCAGCTCTCGACACTTTATGACCTCTGATGTCGAGAAGAGGTCCTCTCAACCTTCGAACCTCTGAATGTGAGATACACGCAATGAGGCCCTGATCCAACGGTCCTCCCGTTCCTGGATCCAACGGTTCAGATTCTTCTCCTCGCGATTTCGCACTTCGCGACTTAGTGAGTTGGAGCACCCAACTCTTGTGCTCTCTTCTTGTGAAACCCCGAGATGCGATATTCCTTGATCTCTGCCACCTGTCCTCCCCAGATGGAAGGTCCTGATCCTATTGCGAATTTTCCGCTCACGAAGTTGAAATACTTCCCTCTATGACTCCCGATGTCTGAATCCCCGATATGGGAAATCTCGCGACACGCGTCCGCTCTCAGATGAACGACTCAAATTTTCCTCAGGACTTCGCTACTTGCGAAGTCAAGATGCTCACCTTTGTGAGTCCCGGTGCCCGAATCTCCGAAATGGATTATTCCACGACACGCATCCTCCCACAGACGGATGACTCAGATTCTTTCGCCCCTTTGGGACTTCACTTTTCACGGCCTCATGAATCTTGAGGCAAGGGTTTTAACCCTTCAACTCGCAAATCCTTGAAATGAGATTTCGTGAGTGATCCAACGGTCCTTGTCGAACCAGATCCTACGGTCTGATTTCTCCCGAACTTAAAACTTGAAAAATAGACTTACTGTAACTCCCCTGCTCCTCTGCAAGATCTGACGGCTCTCGGGACTTCATGAATTCTCCACAGAGAATTCCGACCGTCCAATGCCTCCTTGACGACTCTTGCGAAGCGAACACGGTATTCCTTCGCTGCTATTTTGGGATTTCAAGAGGATCATTCTTCCTCATACAGGGTTACTAAGACTTGCGCCTTCAAATCCTTTTTCCAGGTTCTTGGTGAGATTTCTAAGAAGGGTGTCTCTATGGGGAGATCTATCCAGGGTATTACCTCAGATGGATAAGGGCATAGATTTCTGGAGAACAGACTTGAAATCTAAATTAATTCAATCTGTGTATAAATATCGATTTATAAAACATAATCCATACGCAGTCTTTCCATTATAAGTGTGAAACCACCATTTCTAAATCAAAACACTACACAGGCAGTCTTATACTCAAACCATTCATAAAACTACACAGACTATGAGCATACATGTCAACATATAAATTTCAAGATGCAAAATGTAAAACACTTATCAGAAATAACACCAAAT
>SNQJ01S0122501.1:0-14900 GCA_010110895.2 Picea sitchensis | reverse complement strand
GCACTCCTTGTAGACAATGTGCACTGCTTGCACTCGAAAACGCAAAGAAGAGAAACAATTGAAACTTATTCCATACTTCACCAGTTTACGCATTCAAACCAATCTGATTTAAGAAAACGTTCAGATTTAATTTTCTTTCTGAGCTCTTCTCTGCTTTATAACCATTTTCGGGTACTAGCCTCTTTCTCTGAGTCCCCAACCCATGCGATCATGGGTCATGACCAAGCGCTAGATCATTAGATGCTTTCTCGGGCCTTCAACTTCAGAAGATTTCAAAGCACCACACAACAATCTCTCGGAGTTCCAGACTACCAAACTCGCGATGTAGGGTGGATCAATCGTCCATGTCTTTTTAACATCCGATGGATGACACTTACTATGGAACCTCAGGTGTCCGAGTTTCAGGTCTTCGAGACTTCGGAGCTTCAGAGGGTCTTGCATCCACACATCTAAACTGTTAATCTCTGAACATTCCCAATCACCTTTGGTGATGTCATTACGTCACATCACTTAACGTTTTTCAATTGCGGGGGCATGCAACGGTGGTTTGGAGTAACCCACCTTTTATCTCGCAATTCTTATGACGTTGACACATAACCCCTCGGTGAAACTAGGGTTTAGATTGTGGGACCACCTTGGAGAATTAACTCTCGTGCAACTTGGATCCCCGCAATGCCTCTTGGTCATCGATTTTGATGTATCGTGATCAATGTCAGTGTGGGTCCTCCAACCTTTAACTTCGTTATGTAACCTTGGGTCCCACTAACCATGCTCATGCGGAATGCCACATGGTGGAATACTAGTAGCCGACTCGTGGCCCAATCAGATGGGTGTCACACGTCACTTTCCATATGGCATTTCAAACTTCTATGGGTTCAAAACCCACTGACACGTGGTGCACAACCCATGTGTCCACGTCAAACCAAGTGACATCACCATACCATGTCACTTCAGAGTTTTGAACTTCGACCCTTCTCTTGTTTCTGGCATCATATTTCACTGAAGTCGTGAAGTCTGAAGGTCTTCTAGGTTAACCCTTCTACACCTTCTCTAGATATGACAGTCATAAAGGATTTCCCTTCCTTCCTAACAGATCCTATGACGCAGAAAAAACTCTGTTACTCTATGGATTTCCAAAGGAATTCATGGCTAACTGCCTCGCAAAATTACCAAATTTGACGGTCGTGAAGGATTCTCCTTCTCCCGTATAGATCCTAAGATCCACATTACTTTGCAGCCCAATACCACTTTTGTCGTGGTTTTATGACACCGCTACTCCTCCTGAGCTTCGTAACACAACCAAGGTAACTTCTTGGCACTCAGGAAGGTTCTGAGGTTCGAAATTGGTCCTCTAGACACAATTTCCTCTTGAATCCTTGGGTCCAACGACCACTTATCCAACCCATTTAGGATCAATGTTTGAAACCTTGGCTCTGAACTTGAATTTTGTCCATTTCGACAACAATTCTTTTCTAATTTTTTTTCTTAAACTACCACTAACATAGCCCATCTAGGCTCAGTGTTATAACCATGCTATGATACCAATTTGTAACATCCCCAACCATCAACCGGCCTGGGCAATGCCACTACTCAGCTCTAACTTAGATACGATACCAAACTGTAGCATCCTCGACCCTCCACAGAGACCGGGTAATTCTACCACTGCAGAACATTCACATATAAATATATAACATGCATTTTAATATATTAAAACACATAATCTAAATAATCACAGAGTTACTACTACCATACAGATATTAAATGTAATAGACAGTAATTCATATATGCAACATAACACATGATAACATTCCAACATCACATACATGCATAACATAAAATTAAGCACGTAAATGGTACCTATCTTTTAGCTGGAGTAAATCCACCAACTACAGGCAGACCTTCCATGAACCTCCCAGCCATAGACCATGCTGCTCATCATGCTCAGTAGTGGGTCACCCCTAAGTTGGGAATAAGCTCCACCCAGGGCAAGGTAATCCTAGACTAGGCCGAGGTTATAGGAAACTGCACAATGCAACTAGAAGGATTCTCTCCAGGAGCCTTCTTATGCCCACTACTCATGGAATCTCATTCCCCACATGCCTGTTCCACCCAGGAGTATACACCTTCACAAGCACAGTCCATCGGTTGCTTCACCTCTCTCTCTGGGTCTCAGCAACAGGCTGGATCAAGAATTATTAGAGATTCGTAGATGGTGCTGGACTCTCTCTAGGATAAAACCACTTCCCAACAAACTCTCTCACCTGGAGAGAGCTGCTCATAGGCCTAACAACCCGCCTCTTCATCCATGGGCTTGACAACCCGCTTCTTCAACCAGTTTCAACTCAATTCTCGCAAGGTGAGGACAACAACCAATGGTTAATACAAATTAGGAAAATGGAAGGCAGAAAGCCACACTTAATCCATGAACTACATGGCCACAACCACCAAAAACTATGACACACACACGACACAAACATAAACAGAATGCTCGGGCTTCACCGAAGACATGAATCAGTCCATGGGTTCTTACTGGGTTCAAGATGCTTGACCAGAGGAAAAAACACAGAGGTCGAGTGCAGAGGCCAAAAAGATTCATACGCCCCTAATCCCAACGAACTCAGGACAAGGAGGATAGAATGAGAGAGTGACCCCCAACACAACTGACTCATTAGTTTTAACTGCATGCACTTAGGTTGACACTTTTCTTCCTGGAGCCACATGAATTCCACTTAGCACACATTCCCTTTACAGGAACTTAGGACAACACTCAACATGTCCACCTTAGCCTTCAGGAAATAATAATAAATTATTATCCCCTTTAGAGGTAATCCCCCTAGCTTAGCCAATAGGCCCATACACTTAGCCTCCTCCCTTACCCAACCTTGTGGAAGCTTAGTCCCCCATCACTCTTACTTCGTGGTCGATCTGCACACAACGATGTTTATATTTTATTAATGATATGCATAATTACATATACAAAATTAGGCTCCTAGCCTTTAACACCTAGGCTCTCCTGCCTAGTAACACATAAGCCCACTAGCTTATCAACACTCGACTCACTAGCCTACAAAACATGTTTACAATTTATAAATACAACTGGGGCTCATCCTTGGGGATATTACACTAGTCCTTTCCACCAACTTGGTGATAGCAAATAGGATGGACCAAAGAGATAGATCCATCACGTCTTTTATAATGATCCTTCCTCCTACCAACCGTGACCCTAGTATGAAGTATTCAACAACATATGCCTGGGTCGGTCACGTAGTAGCGCAATGTCCAGACAAAAGAATGGGTGCCCCTCTCCTCGAGGACCCTGTCAAAAAGTATACATCATCCATATCGATCTCAAGCATACGTGGACCTATTCGAAATGCTTGCTCACCGTCATCCCATAGACCGATCAAGTATTCAAGCAATAACACTTCTTTCCTCATATTCTGAAGTTTGAAGTACTTGAGCAAACCACAATTCCGTAAGGCCTCCCTCGCTTTAGGGTCTTGTAGATCAGCGATGTCATCAAACTCATGCTCACATTTTGTCCATTCAATCATGTTTATCTATGAATGAAACCTGCAAATACATCAATTATTCATCATTAGCTAAGTTTTCAAAGGAAAAAATTGCCTCTTTCTAGCATAGATTTTTATTTTTATTTTTTAAATTATGCATGTGACACTCCCTTAACAAATAAAAAAGAGCACTAGATCTCCCTCAACACACATACTAGGGCGTTGAAATTATGATTGATGCTCCCCTTGATTCCTTGAGGGAGCGTTGATCCAGTTCGATGCTCTAGGGCTTCTGCGGGATCCTAAGCACATGAAATAAAGGCTGAAATGCAATAAAAATACATGGAAAAGAATGAGGAGGAGGAAGCAATCAACCTGATCTGGACGGTTTTGAAAATGGTCACCCACAACCTCCACAATCAACGCTCGCAAAACGCTCTAAAAGAGGCAAAAACTCAAAGAGGAGAAGAGAATAGAAAAAAGAAAGGTAAAAATGATTTTTTTCCCTAATTTGATATTTGATATGTTCAAATTTGGTTATTTCTCCTTACTATAAAGTTTATTTTTGGGTTTCTTTTTTCATTTTTTGAGAAATTACTAATGTCTTTTTCCCATAACAACTTGTTTTTACAGGAATTTGAGCTGAGTTTTTCGATGATCTTGTAACATCAATGAGCTTAGTATTTGTTCGTTCTCGTGCTCACAAATACATGAGAATGTAACCGAGTATACTTTTATCACTTTTTCGGACTCGTAAAGGCTATATGAAAAAGGAATTCCCTGGAGTCTCCCTTAAGCTCTTTTCAGACTCTCTAAACATGAAAAGATTGTCGAGTGATCTTGCTTCCTTTCACACTCGTTAAAATGTTCAAAAGGGTGTCTTTCGAGTAATAGTTTATCTTTTTTTCGAACCTCGAAGACTAAAATTACAAAAAAGGACAACCCTGGAGTCGCCTTTAAGTTATTTTCAGACTCTCTAAACATGAAAAACCACCAAGTTTTCTTTCTCTGGACTAGCTAAACTACACATTGAAGGACCCATATGGAAACAAACCCTTACTTCTTTCAGTTAATTAAATAAAGGAAGAGGAACTTACTGAAGGTGAGTTATATCAAGAATGTGTTATCCTCCTCGAGCTCGTTAAATTAAAAAGAGGTACTCATCTATCTGGATGAGGGAAAAAATTGAAGGAAGTGGGTCAAGTTTCTTAAAACCTTTGTAAGTATCTCTTGCGGTCGCCCTTGAACACAACACTTGTTTTAACCTTCATAATGAACACTTGGATAATCCACTAAACCTCTACACTAAACCAATCCTATGATTCTTTCCACTCCTTTGATCCATCCAAAGAATGCCTCAACACTTTTGTTGAGGAAAAGACATGAATTGATCTTACTCAAGCATTTTCAGACTTTACTTGGATAAAACAAAGTAGATGAGAATATCACCCTATGTTTATAGCCAACAAAAATAACATCCTAACTCACAAGTATTAATTATGAGTGCTTAGGCTAGTCTTTTATCAACAAAAAGCTTTCTCAAAATTCACTTTTTTATGTAATTTTCTAAATATAACAGTTGTTGAAATAAATACAAGAATAGAAGTAAAGACACCAAGATGATAATCAAGATAGTTGAGACATAAAGAAATCATTTATTTCATTCCAATTCACCAAAGATTCGTTTTCTTTACAAAATCCCATACAAAAATCTTGGACCAAAGTCAAACTTAGACATCCCCGATGGAACATACAAAAGAACCTCTGATAGAAAACCAAAACTGAACTCTAAAAGATGGATCAACTTGCCACAGACTGCTTCCCACTTGACTCTGCCCAATATCCTTTATCAATCATGAAAATTAATTCACAAATAGATAAGTCTACACAGACTATCAAAGATAGATCAATACCTCTGAAAAACAAGTGTCTGAATGATGTGATTCAACCCTGAATATTTCTATCTACAATAAGACCCTGCTATCACAAAAGATAATTAGGCTGTGATGAATATATGAATGAATGAAAACTTAACTATCTCAACATAAACTCAAAGAGAAAACCTTAGCATGCTTCTACTTCTCTCCCCACTGTTCCTCCCTTTCCTCTTTCTTTTAACAAATTAGAATTGGTTGAAGTAGTTGAACCAACTCATTAGTTAAGTTAATTAAAGACTCAACTAACTTTAGTTAGGGGGAAAAGTAATAACCATAATAATGGTCATAATTAAATAATAACTAGTAGGTGGGACCCCTTATAGCTCCTTTTAGTTCATAATAATCATAACAATCATAACATAATCATTAGTTAAGAAAAATACACCTTCTTGTGTCTCCCATCAACACATTCACGTTTAGTAATTTAAGCTCATGGAATCTGAAATTATTTTAATAATAATCATCATATATCCAAAATAAACATGCTGTCCAAAGATCCCTAAAGTCAACTGTCATAAAACGATAGATAGGATGAAACCCAAAGTCATATTTTCCCCTACTGATGCTATTATCCTCCAGTCCTTGTTTTTGGAAGAAGCGTGATAGGCCTATGTTTTTAGCCTTTTGTTGGAATGGTGCATCCCTGCATGCACGATTGATTAGGCAATTCTCTTTTATTTAACCATACATGACAACTCTTTCAAAATACAAAATGAATTTTGGCTCAAAATGTATCAAACTCATGCAAACCAATCCATACAAATTGCTTTACTGTCAATCAATGAGCAAGGGGTGGAAAAAGGTTCTGGGATATATGAGGGGGTTGTATTGAGAGAAAATATGATGTAATGAGAGGGAAAAAACATGGTTACTTCTCAATGACAACAACAATCAATTGTAAAGCAAACAATAAAACCTTGCTGCAATCCACACAAACATTGCTACTTCCGTCTACTTTAACACAAAACTTCTCTTGACTGTAATCAATCTCAGAACAGGGAGTGAAAAAATGAATATGGGAAGGTGAGAGGATTTGTAATTAGCGGAAAATGAAATCATGGAAAGGAATAAAGGCAATTACTGTTCATGAAATTAACTAAGCGATCCACAAAACATTCTGCGAAAAGAGATGTATAAACCATTAATCATTTGACCACATAACAATTTCTGTGCATTTAACTAGTTCTATATTTATAGACCAAATATAGGACACAATGTTACCACATGAAACATGTACCTCACACAATTGCAATGGGTTCTGTTCCTGTCATTTACAACTTTGGCATTTTATAGAATTTTTTTAACAATGCCCATTTCCAATCTGTAAACCATCGAAGTCAACCACTGCCCATCATCACTCAAATCAATGAATATACTCCAAAAATAACAATGAGGTCACAATATCACTTCCAACGGGTCTGTCACTTTGAATGCAATGACTTTCATTAAATAAATAGAGGCAGTCACCAAAAAATCAAGATCAAATTGCCAAAACCAAATTGACAATGAAATAGACAACAACCACCATTCCAACACAAGACGTGCACCGAATAATACAATCATGCAAGTGTAACTCCATCATTGTGCAGACCCAATCTTACGTGATTGTGAAACTGGGCCACCTATCCAATCGATGAGGTACCAACAACAACCTATCTCAACAAATGATCAGGTAGCAACAATTATGCTTAAGACTCTGTGGGTATTTCTGAATGTGCAACCCCAGACTTATACAATCAAACAATTGTGGTAACTACACATACCCACACATCAAATCAAATTGGGGTAGAGGCCTATTGACAATACTAAGTTATTAACATAAAGAGGGAGACTGTATAATTCGAAAAAGAGGTTGCAATGTAGGGTTTGTCATCATTATCGCGGAGGTAGTAACTAAACGCCAAACTAAAACGACTGCCACACAGCCAACTAGGCGAATCCATATTCAAAGTAATCAACCATACTCCCAATCCTAAATAACCCGTAGCTACTTGACAGGCATGACAATCTCCTCTATGGAGCTTCATACTGGGGTTAAGGGCTTGCTCGGTATCCATCACAGGAAGAACAGAGCCAACTTGGTGTGGCAAATGTAGTTTTAATGCATGTAGGGTATAACCCTCATGCCTTTCGATCAAACAACCATCACACAATGGTAAAGACAGGGCCGATTAAGAACAGGAAAACCCACTTCGTGGCCACTAGTGGTGAAATCGATCAACTTCCCATATGTACAATGCGTGGTGATACTAATACTTTGGTCATTAAACCCCATAAAAACTTGCAAACTAAATACAACAATGATAAAATGCGAAGATAGCCCACTAAGACCAACAAGGATCTTCCCAGTAACTAGCAAGGATAAAAAAGATATTTCGTGACTGCTAACCCCCCAGGGTAACCAGTAATGTTATTACTTCAACCTTATTTCAAGAGAATCATCAATGTTTCATTCACAATCACCATTACACAGTCACTATACTTAAGGAGAGCACAACTAACACACTTGAGCCAAAATCCATTACATAACCAGAGTAGACTCATGAAGGGCCCAAAAAACGAACATACCTATAAATGAATGCCTTAAAACGTGAGTAGGCTGAGTGGTTTCTCCCCACTAAGGAATCAAAGCATAACCCCAACAACAGTGCTTGAACAATAACCTAACCAAGGTGACGTCCAATCAGTAGGAGTAAAGATGATGTGTAGTAAATGCACATTACTTACCTACTTCAAGTTCATTCAATTCTTAGTATGCGCCAACTGCTAATCAAACAAATCATCCACTTGAATCATACATCGAGACCAACAACCTTTAATTTCCAAGAGCGCCACCCATAACACAAGTTACCAACCCCACTATATGGAAATACATGTCAACTATGCTCCATACAACTTTGATAACTCGCATGGATAACCTATATTAGCTAGAATTTCCCACCATCATTTCAATGCATATAATATAGTATGTTATCATATGATAGTTTCTTTTCATTTGTTGTTACTAACATGTGTATGTTGCAGGTGCCACAAGTAGTAGATCCAAGAATAGTCAGCAATGATAACCATGAAAACTTCGGTGTAACTTGAGCTTGGAACAACAAGGGAACCCTGTATAATGTGCCTGATCCATTATCCAATAAAACATGATGTCATCAACCGTGAAAGTAGTGTCGAACAGTAAAAAAACATTGAATAAACACCAGACTTGATCTCCAATCTACGAGGGGGTCCCACCTACTAGTATTATTTAGCTTTCATAATAATAGGCTTTAGCAACACTTTGCGAGCCAAACTTTGTTGCAAATTTAATCATCAACAAACTGGTGACTCCACAGGAAAATTTGATTCCAATAGATTTAGAGCTTAGAACTCATGGTTTCACAGACCAATGGTACAAGGTCGAGAAAGTACCACTAGGAAGATTATGCAACAGGGGGAAGTGAGCGAATTTAATGGAAATATGATTGGGAATTTGGGAATAACTTATGAAAAATGTTAAGTATGAGGGGTTTTACCACTGTATGCATAATCCATCGACCAAAATATTCTCTTTATCTTTTAAGGAGGAAAAATTCCAGATTTGCTCTTAAACTCTCAATGGATGAAGAAATGGCGAGAAGAAGCGAGAGATAACCAATTATTTATAAGACAACAATGGAATTATATAACAATTTCAAGGGTCTTTCAGAGAAGACATCATAACAACTGTGTAAGCTTGATTGTTATTGACTAACAATGCTTGCAGGAGTGTCACTGTGGCAGAAATGATCCAACATCTTATTTTGACCAAATGAACTAAAAGATGATAAGAACAAAAAATCATAATAGAAATAAAATCACAGAATTTAAAACCACAGAAATAAAATCACCGAAAGTAAAAGTAGCAGGAATTTGTTAAAAACAGAAAACAAAAATCAAACTACTGCAAAGCAGTAATGAAATGACAAAAATGTAAAAAACAGAAAACTAAATAGCTAAAAACCCAATTTATTATTTATGTACAAAAGGAAGGAAAATAATTCTTGGGGTCAGGTGGGATGATATTTCACATAGAGGAATGCATCATCTATTTTAGATGTATGATTCATGAATTGAAAGATGATGCATAAAGCATATTGGTCACGCTGCCAACCAACAAGTACATGTAGCAAGGGTAGTGAGCCTATCAAGACCCCCCAAAAATGATTACCATCTTGTAGGATGTGCCAACCAACAAGACGAGATTTCGGCTTCATATTGAAAACATGCGCATGATCCATAACATTAGAATGATGGTTAGAAGTTTTGATGAAGAGGGTGGAGTTAATGGGCTCTTTAAGAATTATAAGGTCATCAGTTACGATCTCTTGATCAGGAAAAAAATACCATGCACCAAGGGAGAAAATAAAGGATTCAAATGCATAGGAATTATTTCAAATTTATCATCATCAAAAGAAATCATGCATGCAAGGGAGACCTGACTATCATCATTGATTTCCTCAACCTCTTTGAACTGAAACAATGGATGCGAAAGGATTTGGCAATGTAAAATCTTGATTATTCTCATGGAAATTTTCAAAAGAAGGGCCAACATAAGAACCTATATGGCTGCTTGAATCCCCTCTTTCATCTTTTTCAGAATGTTCATGAGAAATATGAGGGATAGTGCTATTCAAATTAAGAGAATCTTCCCTACCAGATTCATCCATTAAGAGTACTTTGTTAGACACAGATTGATCTTGAGTGGGATATTCTTCAAAAAGTTCATCATTAAAGGGAAAGGCATCAAATAAAGAATTTTCAAAAGTAGGATTAATAGGTATAACAGGACAATAATCCTTACAATCCCCTATGAATATAACACTACAAGATGCATGATTGTTCTCTTGTAGGCTTGTCATGAAGAGAGAGGGATTTGTGTGATACTCATTTTTAGATTTTAAGAACAACCCGCAGGTCGATTGTTCGTGAGGACCATAGAAAAAGTCACATCGAGGAGGGTCAATGATGCTTTCAGGTAGAAACTCAAAGTGATGAAAGATAGGTGGAGGAGGAAAATCGATAAGAAACTTTACAAAAACTGATCCTCTAGTGAAAATTTGACTAGATATTATACGTCTAGACTAGTCTCCTGCTTTACCATGAAGGGAAAGTGGAAAAAGATCCTCAAAAGTATGTATATCATAAACTCCAATAGATTGATAGAAGCTAAGGAAACCATCAATATGGTTCTGAGAATATTCCCATAAGTTACCCTCGAAAAGAGGACAACTAACCGTTGACAATGAGCTCGAACTAGATTTATGCATGATCATGCAAGATAGGACTCGATAAGGTCGTGAGAAAAAAGAAAAAACAAAAAAAAAACAAAATCATATAAATAGTAGATACAAAAAAACAAAGTAAAAACACAAGAAACCAGAGAAATCAGGATAATGCGTGTTTTTTTTATTATTATTAGATTTTCCCCAGTATGGTCCCCAAAATAAATGTTGAGGAAAAGACATGAATTGATCTTACTCAAGCATTTTCAGACTTTACTTGGCTAAAGAAAAGTAGACGGGAATATCACCCTATGTTTATAGCCAACAAAAATAACATCCTAACTCACAAGTATTAATTACGAGTGCTTAGGCTAGTCTTTTATCAACAAAAAGCTTGTTGGAAATTCACTTTTTATGTAATTTTATGAATATAACAGTTGCTGAAATAAATACAAGAACAGAAGTAAAGACACCAAGATGATAATCAATATAGTTGAGACATAAATAAATGATTTATTTTATTCCAATTCACCAAAGACTATTGCAAACCAATCCATACAAATTGCTTTACTATCAATCAATGAGCAGGGGGTGGAAAAAGGTTCTGGTATATATGGGGGGTTGTATTGAGCTAAAATATGATATAATGAGAGGGAAAAAACATGGTTACTGCTCAATGACAAAAAAAATCAACTGTAAAGCAAACAATAAAACCTTGCTGCAATCCACACAAACACTGCTACTTCCATCTACTTTAACACAAAAATTCTCTTGACTGTAATCAATCTTAGATCAGGGAGTGAAAAAATGAATATGGGAAGGTGAGAGGATTTGTAATTAGCGGAAAATGAAATCATGGAAAGGAATAAAGGTGATCACTTTTCATTAAATTAACTAAGTGATCCACAAAACGTTCTACGAAAAGAGATGTATCAACAATTAATCATTTGACCAAATAATAATTTCAGTGCATTTAACTAGTTCTTTGTTTACAGACCAAATATACGACACAATGTCACCACATGAAACATGTACCTCACACAATTGAAAGGGGTTCTGTTCCTGTCATTTACAACTTTCTAATTTTATTGCAATTTTTTAATAGTGCCCATTTCCAATCTGTAAACCATCGAAGTCAACCACTGCCCATCATCACTCCAATCAACGAATATACTCCAAAAATAACAATGAAGTCACAATATCATTGCCATCAGGTCTGTCACTTTGAATGCAATGACTTTCATTAAATAAATATAGGCAGTGACCCACAAATCAAGATCAAATTGCCAAAACCGAATTGGCAATAAAATAGACAACAACCACCATTCCAACACAAGACGTGCACTGAATAATACAATCATGCAAGTGTAACTCCATCACTGTGCAGTCCCAATCTTACATGACTGTGAAACTGAACCACCTATCCAACTGACGAGGTACCAACAACAACCTATCTCAACAAATGATCAGACAACAACAATTATGCTTAAGACTCTGTGGGTATTTCTGAGCATGAAAAACCCAATCATTTATAGTAAACAATGTGAAACCAACAAAATACCATGATGCAATGTTTTCACTTAACCAACAATACACATAGTCATGGCAATATTTCAACCATCGTATAGAACTCTCAAATTAATACAAAGCTGTTTTGATTTAGTTACATTGCAATCGACTATGCTGTGCAACCCCAGGCTTATATAATCGAACAATTGTGGTAACTATGCATACCCACACATCAAATCGAATCGGGGTAGAGGCCTATTAACAATACTGAGTTATTAACCTAAAGAGGGAGAGTGTATAATTCAAAAAAGCGGTCGCAATGTAGGGTTTGTCATCATTATCGTGGAGGTAGTTACTAAACGCCAAACTAAAACAACTGCCATACGACCAACTAGGAGAATCCATATTCAATGTAATCAACCATACCCCCAATCCTCAATAACCCGTAGCTACTTGACAGGCACGACAATATCCTCTATGGAAATTCATACTAGGGTTAAGGGCTTGCTCGGTAGCCATCACAGGAAGGACAGAGCCAAATTGGTGTGGAAAATGTAGTTTTAATGCACGAAGGGTATAACCCTCATACCTTTCAATCAAACGACCATCTCACAATGGTAAAGACAGGGTCGATTAAGAACGAGAAAATGTTGATTAAGGTTGGTTGTCATTGATGTCAACCCTTGAAGAAATATCCGTAGCACAAAGGTTGGGTAATGGACCCAAGATTGTTTGATGTAAAGATGACTTGTTATTGTCTTGTCATGGTTGATAATAAGTAGAAATGGATGAACTCCAAAGTGGTCCCCTTATGGTGAAAGCCTTCACGGGAAGATGCTTTGCAGATTGCGTTATCCTAGAAGTATGGTAAGAGAACCCATGCTTATTTGTGGAATAATGAGATGAACGCCAGTGAATTTTTTAGTGAAACTATCCTATATGGATAGTTATTGTCATTCCATTTCTGGTGGTATGTGGAACTTCACATAACTCTTCGCGGTTAGAGAGTTATGACCATGAAAAGTTGGAGAACCCAGGTTTGGGTAATGGAACCATGTCTGTTTGATGGATAAAGGTATGAGTTTTGATATATTTTCAGGTAATAATATTCTATATGGATAGTACATGTCATTCCATTTCTGGTGGTATGTGGAACGTCACATAACTCCTCACGGTTTGAGAGTTATGGCCTTACGAAGTTGGAGGACCCTCATATGTCATATAGAAGCCCCAAAATGTCAAAGTAGTCAAAGTGGTTTAAGAGAGTGATGAGTGTAATATAATTCAAAGTGAATACAAAATAAATTAATTCAATAATAAATTTAATGGATAAATTAGAAGTGGGTTAACCCTAAAATAAGGAAAGTGGGCAAAGTGACCTAGAAGATGTTTTTAAGGAAGCTACTTGGAGAGTATAAATAAGAGACAAGGATCTCTCATTTAAGATACACTTGAGAATATTGAATAACTATAGGTGTCTGAGGTAACCAAAGGATATCTAAGCCAAATTTCTAAGGAAAGCGAAGAAAAGAAGGCCGAAATTCAAGGAAGGATAAATTCTTTTGATGATGCTTTCTAAGGTATGTTTTTTTTCAGGTCANAAGTGAAGTGATGAGTGTACTATAATTCACAGTGAATACAAAATAAATTAATTCAATAATAAATTTAATGGATAAATTAGAAGTGGGTTAACCCTAAAATAAGGAAAGTGGGCAAAGTGACCTAGAAGATGTTTTTAAGGAAGCTACTTGGAGAGTATAAATAAGAGACAAGGATCTCTCATTTAAGATACACTTGAGCATATTGAATAACTATAGGTGTCTGAGGTAACCAAAGGATATCTAAGCCAAATTTCTAAGGAAAGCGAAGAAAAGAAGGCCGAAATTCAAGGAAGGATAAATTCTTTTGATGATGCTTTCTAAGGTATGTTTTTTTTCAGGTCATCTCACCATTTTTGCAATAATTTTTTTTTCTAGAATGATTTAGATCGTGAAATTTCTATTCCATTGAGGAAACATATCCAAGTATCTATGGTAAAAAATTCATCTTGTGGTTCGTTGTATTTTTGGAGTTACACTCTGTGGAAAATAGGGTTTGTGGCTAGTCTTGAAACTAGTCAAAAACATTTGTTTCGGGTACAAACGTCATAATTTCTTCATAAAAGATCCAAATTCCATAAGACAAAATTTGTTCATTATAGTACAGTCTGTATTATGCTATGTAATATTTTCATATCAATTCAACAAATATTCCATGCGGGGCACACTCTACAAGGTCTCTCTCCAGAATAAGCCAAAATTCAGAAAGGTGTGCCATTTTTGCCATAAATCCTTTTTTGAGAGGTTCCAAGTAGTGACACCTGGAGGAATTGCATAAAACACACTGAAGAATATTGTGCATCAATTTCATATATTTATTCATTATAGGTGCAAAGTTATGATTATTTCAAGTTAGGGTTGTTGACTAATCCAAAATTAGTCTTGTGAGACTAAAGAAATGTTGGATGAAAATGATAGTCTCTTGTTAAAGTTAAGGAAGGTTTGCAGGCATGTAATCATATACACTAGGTCTATTACAGAGTTACAAATCATATTTTGATGATGAAATTGATGAGGGATTTTGGTTGAGGTACAAGTTGGGTACATGGTTGAGACAAGTAGTTGATGAGTTGGCACATACATGAGGTGTATAGTTGA